>VMBQ01012035.1:0-21187 GCA_007657795.1 Dreissena rostriformis | reverse complement strand
TCATAAACTCAATTTTAAATGCACTAACTAGTGATTATGACCATGATAAAAGACTCGTCGCTCTGGAAAAGTGAAAGAGGTTTAAATGACCGAAGTGATGTGAATTTATTTATTGAGGTTGTTTAAATACCGGTGATAAAATCACTAAATACAGCCGCGTCTTTCCTGCTTCTTTAGTTTTCAATGATTAAAGGGACTTGTTTACAGTTATTTTATTTTTTATGATGATGGCCATTAAATGTTGTTTGGAACAAATATATATTTGGCATAGTATTTAATGATTTTATCAGCAAGTACAAACATTTTTAATGAATTTTGCTTTCCCCGGGATTCGAACTTACGACGTTTCGAAGCAAAATCTAACGCCATACACGTGCACCATTCGGGCTTTGAAAGTTAATTGCGTTTTAAACGATGTGTTTGACATCTTGGTTAAGAAGCTAGTTTTCAAATATTGAATACGCATATTTTCAATTTTTTAATTGAACACATATGGTAACCAAAACTAAAAACAACATATTGTGTATAAGAAGAATAGATCACAACTATCATAAACTATCATAATTGTTTCAAGCGATAGAGAATCTAGCTAACACGGTTTGAAGATGAGTAATACAGAGACATTCTGGTGCACCCAGTTGCACCCTACTAGAACCTACATCGTGATAACTTTGATAGATACCAAGTGGTACCTCGAGCAACACAGCGGACATTTCGAAGGCAGGGGCATTTACCTGATTGACTGGATGGAGTTTGCTGGCTTCAATGAGACGTGACAGTAAAAATAATACAGCCAGTTATAAATATAACTTGTAACGTAAGTGTGAAGCTCGGTTAGCCCTCGGTTTAAACTAACAATGTTTTTCTTCTTTCGAAGGCGATGGTCCCAGTTGTGATCATAAAATGTTTATAGTTGGCCTCCTGTTATTTAAGTTGAGTACTTTCTCTCCTGATAGAGTTTCTGGAGTTTCATTGTTTGCCATATAAACATGTGGTTCACGAATGTAGTCAGAAATATAACTTGTAATGTAAGTTAGAAGCTCGGCTAGCCCTCGGTTTAAACTCCCAATGTTTTACTGATACCTTTCGAAGGCGATGATCCAAGTTTTGATTATAGAATGTTTAAATGACACCTATACTTCACATTAATCCTGTCTATATATATATTTTTGAATGGTTACCTCCTCAACTGAAGGAACATGTTTTACTTGCACCATACATAATCATCTTAACCTCTTATACGAAGTCATAAGGCATTAGATCCTTAGTCGGCGGAGAGTCACACGACTCCAGATTTCGACTAGATAAGGCAGAGCATATTATATTATTATATTGCGATATGTGCTCTATACAAACCTCAGACCATAAGACGAGTATTTTGTATTTTTGTTAAACCTCAACTCTAAGCTCAAGCTAGATGGCCAGCTAAAATTATTCTACATTTAAGGAACAAACTCAGTGTAGTTTTGAGCGTGTTCTGTATACAAAACTCATATGAAACAAATACACCGTATTAAATGTTTGTATATCACCAAGGTTTTTGTCGTTTAAAAAATTGGTCAGTTGCATAAATACTGTTCAGAATGAGATCTGTTGTTAAGCTGCTTTATAAAATCAATTGAAGCCCCAGTCGATGAAATATTTTGCGTCAATTAAACTTGCCTGAAATCGTTTCTACCATATGACTAATGAAAAGCCAGAAATGATTTCAGTAAAATGTTTTTGTTTTGCACCAGTTTTAGTTTTGTTTAAAGTGAGACTGTACGATTTTTTCAAATTATTATATGTGTTATACACTTTTACTCGTATTTGTAAGGAAACAAATTGTGTCTTTGTGTCGTATGAGCGAATCTGCACTAAAACTAAATTTAGATTTACATTGTACATGCATAATATATATGCTGGCGAATTCGAGACATTTTCGATTTCAGATTTAAATATCCGGCTTATTTCGCATTTTTCTACACATGTTCTTCTTAACTTTTATTTTAATTTATATTGAAATATTATATAATAAGTTTTTACACATTTTATATAAATTCATTAATATTTGACAAAATCGTACAGTCTCACTTTAAGGTACATGACCAATTTCTATCACAATTCATCGACTCGAGATCTTAATGACCCAAATACCAGAGGGCAAAGATTTTCAAAGATCAATCATCGACGTAATGTTTTATACGTAAATCGAAAGAAAGGTCAGTTTGCCTATGGAGTTTGGAGTAAGCTTGCAATACATAGGGTCTTGCGATTTTTTACAAACGTTTATAATTTCGACAAAATTTGCAAGGACTTTAAATATGTATAATGTAGTGTGGTTTCCTAAACGAAACTTTCAAAACTTACTGTGTATTCTGAAATTACATAATTGTCACAAAGTAGCATCATTTTTATAAAGATGTGTTTCATATGTCTTATTACGCGACGGATGTAAACNATCAATGACAATTTCCCCTATTTGAGATATTTTTGTATCCTAATTGGGTGCAAATCGTCTATTTTGGAACACGTGGAAATGCAGAAACAAATGAAACACATTAAAACGATCATATTTACGGGGTTCCGTTTTACTGTCATGTGCATATACATGTAGATGCAAGACGCATGTGTATACAAACATACTGACGTTAACGAAAAAGCCTCATTCAATGGGCTATTAATTCGAAAATACTGATGGTTGAATATTTCGTCCTAGTTACATGTACCTGTACAACTAGCTATTAATGGGCTACTTGACCTATATGTAGAGGACTGTAGTCCAAATTAACTTTTACACTCATTTAGTGCACGGCGGTTACTTACATTCACGCATTGTGTACACATCGGTCTTACTGACAATAACGCAGTGACGTCACCATCTATGTATAGAACGACATTCACGTGTATGTGAAAGCATGGAACGACAACTCTGCGTGGAGATTTAGTAGTTCTCCACGCAGAGTTGTCGTTTCATGCTCTCACATACACTTAATGTAATGTTTTTTTACACAACCGTCTTGCAAGAAATGTAACTGTCTTGGGTAGTTTTCTGATGTTCAAACATTACCTAAAGAAGGCAGTCAAAAACGATGAGGTGACGAACCTCAAGAAGGTTCTGTCCTTCTACGTCGCCTATTTGTTTACAAAGTAAATAACGCTACTCTGCAACTAATAAACCATTTAAATATATTCATACTGTTTAAAACAAATAGTATTGCTATCACGTAATAAACATGTATTAAAGCAAACAATGTCTTCAAACGTAATTGTGTATGAAATCTATATATTTTTATATGGAAAATTACTGCATATAATATTCGAATTACCTCCCTTACATTAAATTCATAAACTCAATTTTAAATGCACTAACTAGTGATTATGACCATGATAAAAGACTCGTCGCTCTGGAAAAGTGATAGAGGGTTAAACATTTTCGATTTCAGATTTAAATATCCGACTTATTTCGCATTTTTCGACACATGTTCTTCTTAACTTTTATTTTAATTTATATTGAAATAAAATATAATAAGTTTTTACACGTTTTATATAAATTCATAAATATTTGACGAAATCGTACAGTCTCACTTTAAGGTACATGACCAATTTCTATCACAATTCATCGACTCGAGATCTTAATGACCCAAATACCAGAGGGCAAAGATTTTCAAAGATCGATCATCGACGTAATGTTTTATAAGTAAATCGAAAGAAAGGTCAGTTTGCTTATGGAGTTTGTAGTAAGCTTGCGATACATAGGGTCTTGCGATTTTTTACAAACGTTTATGATTTCGACAAAATTTGCAAGGACTTTAAAGATGTATAATGTAGTGTGGTTTCCTAAACGAAACTTTCAAAACTTACTGTGTATTCTGCAATTACATAATTGTCACAAAGTAGCATCATTTTTATAAAGATGTGTTTCATATGTCTTATTACGCGACGGATGTAAACAGATATTATAATGCAAATAACTAATAAAATAAGCCCCAACACATTAATTTCTCTGGAAAAAAAAAGACCATGCGCATAAGAACGGATGTGCTATCTATCTAAATGTATCGACAAGGTTTAGCTATTGGTAGATACATAAGAAGTGTTAATTTCAAAGTCCCATTTCATTTGTTGTCACTATATTATAGTATGGTTATATATATTTTAACTCTAAAGATGTTCATTGTGAATTACACGAAATGACAACTTAAGACCTTGTGTTTTAATACAGGTTTACAAGGGATTTTGGCTAGCAAAGTATATATACACCATTTGATTGTGTTGGCGTGATCTGTATTTACTCTAGAAGAGATATCTAAACATACTTCGGAGCGATCACTTAAAGAAGTTGCATATTGAATTTTATTCCACTTTGTCTGATGGTTAAGAGAAAAATAAACGTGTTATTGAATGTCTTAAAAAAGCAATTTTCCCCAAGGTTCATGGTCATTTTATCTCCCAGCCCAGAATCATGATTTGAACTTAATCAAACCAGGAGAAAGCTTTACGATTAGACCTACCGAATAGTCTATGTGTTCCATTTGAACGAAACCAATGTATTGTAATACTACGTTATATGCATACATATTGACCAAACGTACACTGGATCAAGTTAACTTTGGATCTCATGGTCACTATTTTACGAAATTTGAAATGCACGAAGGTTCACTGTGTTGACCTCAGATACATGAGTGATTTCCCAATTTTATAAACGTTAAGTTTCGTGTCAGCACAAAGGAGGGTTGGTCGGGTTATTTGAAATAAACAACATTTTTGGCCAGAGTTACCTTACTGAGTTATCGGAAATGTTAAAACTCCAAATGAAAATTAGTCATAATACAAATCGAACACTTGTGTAATCATACACCTCACGTATGAATTGTGTTCGAGTTACACAACTTCATTATGGCTAGTTACTTCATGAGCATCATAAAGTGAAATAGACACAATGCGTTTTAATGCTTGCAATATCGCAAAAACGATAAGCGAAGAGTTCTTTCTTTCAAACGATTTTCCTAACAATGTGCATATATACGCATTAATGTAAACGTGCAATAGGTCACCGAACTTGTTTGGGAAATATTACACTTTTAATACGGGTCCTTTCTACTATCAAGTTTAATTTTTCGTTTCATTATTGTAAGAATAATAACAGATCTATTGTAAACATAATTTGGAGAATTAATGTACATGTTCATAATTAATGAACATTTTTGTTTTGCAACACAGTGTGTTCTAGATTTTTTATTATTATCATAAACAAAAAATGTACTCACATTAAATCAATGTATTCAAATGACGATTTAAACAGACAACACTCGGAAGAATAATATAAACATGACACGGCAGAAGCAAACAATCTAACAAGGTGTCAAAATGCGCACTATAAATCCTGAAATGTCAGCACTTTATCAACCACAATAATTGTGTTTTTGCGTAAACGAAAAGCAAACGTGCGATTAAGTTTGATTACACCGGAATTTTGGTTACCAAATGTCTTAAAACGGTTATCTATTGCGCATGGCATTGTTTAAACTGAATGTTGATGTATATGCCATGCATGCTTATCGACGTACCACGCAAAAATTAACCCTGAACAGTTTGAGATGAAATACATGTTTAATAATGAATTATACGACAGAAACGAAAACATTTACAGTTCAATGTTGACAATGATTTGGTTAAAACGTAAACAGTATATACACAAGACATGTACATGTACGTAAAACATTCTGTCTATTATAATGTGAGCTGAACACAGCAACATCTAAAATACTCGTTAAAATGCACACAATTAAAGGCATTGATTATGTAATGGTTGCACACAATTAAAGGCATTGATTATGTAATGGTTGCACNCATGTTTCGTGGCGAATCCCGAATCCGTCAGTCGGTCTAATTCAAGTGGCGTTTATGTTTAAAATGTTTTAAAATTCAATATAGAGTATTTTCCTAATGAAAGGAGGATGGTATTTTAGACGACATCACACGGATTATTATAAAATACCACAAACAATTGTTTTAATCTAAATAGTAATGGTGCAAACATAAAATGTATTATATCACAAAGTCATAACTATAGACCGCTTGATTTCAGAAGAGAAATCGGTATATAAGTATTTAACTGAGAACGGAAATTGTAAGATCCCCTGTCCATAGAATACTTATTGAAAATGTAATTTCTAATGATGCTTATCGCAATTACCTTATGTAGGTTATTCACTACTCGATGTTGATTGAATGTCGAGGATGTATTGTACAATCACCTGAGGGTTCCATATAAAAACTTATCAACATGATATGTATCTAATCAATATGTAAGTCAATGTATGAATATAGTAAATACTTACAGTAAGAGGACCACCCTTTTGGACCACGTCCTTAATGTTTTGANTTAAAGGCATTGATTATGTAATGGTTGCACACAATTAAAGGCATTGATTATGTAATGGTTGCACACAATTAAAGGTATTGATTATGTAATGGTTGCACACAATTAAAGGCATTGATTATGTAATGGTTGCACACAATTAAAGGTATTGATTATGTAATGGTTGCACACAATTAAAGGTATTGATTATGTAATGGTTGCACACAATTAAATGCATTGATTATGTAATGGTTGCACACAATTAAAGGCATTGATTATGTAATGGTTGCTGGTTTTGGTGGCTGAATTGGAACAGCTACTTTTGCTGCTGGATGGGATTTAGGTTCCGTGCTGCTGCCGTTACAGTTGTTGCTGCTGACGATAATCATTTTGATGGGATGAATGACAAATCAGACACAAACGACGAAGTTGATTATTGTGATGACTCAATGTAATTGAATATTAAAGCACGTTTTTTTTAATCAATAGTGAATGTATTTAAGTTTTTCGACGGCTTAATTTTCAAATGAGATGCAAAAAGTTGCACTTTTATTCATCATATCGCTTATGCCTTGATATCTAAACAATAAACAATGTAAGTGGATATGGCTGAATCGGCAATGGCGCTGCCACTGTTAAACATATTTCACAATGAACGCGGCGCAAAAGAGTGAAACAATAACACGCGGTCCATTTATACGGCTCTTAATTAACGTATTCAGTAAACCACTTGTTAAAACAATCACACACGTTTTAGAATAATTCCTTTCCCGTTTAAGTCAACTAAGGTTATAATGAGTTTCAACAAATTATTGTATAATTCTTTAAACAATTAAGAATACATTAAGTGAATAAGAGGGCATATCTAGAGTTAACAAAATGAATATTTCTGAATCATGTTTACATTAGCTGTAAGTCTAAATACACCGATTTCAAACACAAACATTACATTTCACTTTTTTTTAAATATATAATATATCTAAATATTTTATGTTAGAGATTTGGTGGATATACGGTAATGATGCCAATGATATGACGACATAAGTTTGAATAAATTATAGCTACCAAACCTCTTTGAGAGTGCGTGTTCGTGCATATATTTCTTCAATAATGACTGTTCTTCCTAAACCTTAAAACGGTTATAAATTATAACAGTAAAAGATTGAAACATTTCAATAAAACGAGCATATAAATGTGCATAGAACCTGTTTAATAAACCCATACGAATTCCATCATCACAATATCATCCATAAACTCAAATTAGATGCATAAGTCAATGTCATTAGGAAAAGTTCCAATGGCCTAATCCACAATATCATCATAGTCATTTTCGCCGTTGTTCGGATTGGGTGTCCTGAAATCAAGAATATTGTATCAATAACTGACTAAAATACATTATAGAAGTAGTAAGAGTCAAATGAACGATCTTATACATGTAAATAAATAGATACATAGATATGTAATGCCATAGGCTTTCTCACAGTAAACAGGCATTTATTTAAACATTAGTGAAGTATGCGATTTGAAAACATAGTATAAGATTAGACGCAATGTGTACAAAATGTTGCACTTACTTAAGTTCCCGTGACGAATCACTTTCTGCAACAAAATTCGTGGACATTATAACACATAGCTGTTTTTCAAGTGAATTACTTGTATATATTTGAGTATAGTTAAAAGAAACACTTCTCATTTAAAGACATACTGCAAACCGTCATCAACATATCGTATTGTATCGAATATAGATGTATTACCATCTGTACATCTGTTTATGAAGATGGTAGATAAGCGTCTGTTTGGATATCCGTTAACAACAGAGAAATATTACTGTAGACCACTGGATTTAAGCTAAATAGCCCCATAATGTATATATGATAGGTTGTTGGTGCCTAAAAATCGGTCACAAATGAGGTTTTCTTGACACATTTACTTTTGTATTATTTTATCATGTCTTATTATCTAACAGTTTTAACAGAATTACTATTTCAGCAATGCTATGCTGTCATTTTACATGAACACATCATATTTACGAACGATTCCGACTGCTTTTTACCTAACTTTTATTGTGAAATTCTACGATAAATGAAATCTTTGCTCCAAAGGTGAGAAAATTAAAGTTTTACGACTTTCACACGGTCCATTTTGAAGTATGCACCCCTTACATGTTAATATAACCATATGTGTGCATTCAAAACAATTGAACACTTAATCGCCAATAACATACGATTACAAAAAAAGATATCTTGAATTGCACACATTTATATTTAATTCATTGGTACCTGTTCAAACAATATTTTATACAATATTGAGTGACTAAATTATATATTAATTTATATATAAGTGCAAAACATGTTACCTGTCTTCTTACACTTGTTCACTACACTGTAGATATAATCTTCTGAGATCACTGTGGGATGTTTGATCATTGACGTCCTATTGTTAGAAAGCAATAACACTCGATGAAACGTGTTAATATCTATACGAATGCCTACTTAGCATTGTGTGTGGGTTAAAAGATCTTAGAAAATGCAAAGAAATGATTTGGGTCATTACTTTCAGGGTAACACGGTAATGTTAGTACAAAAGTTTAATTGGAATTTATAACGCAAGTTACTTACGCGTGGCAATCGGTCGCTTGGATACCTAGAACATATACCGAACCCAAGATCACTGTTTTAAGACTTTAAAGACACAATAGGTAACGTTCGTACTTACATAAATATATTATCATAAAATGAAACGAATGTCCACTGCGAGTATACTAGTGTCTGAATAAATTTAAAGCATAACATAGTGTAATGCACAATTCAACTTTAATCCTGTTGAATGCGGAAAAACAACTCTAATTCCCCGGACGTTTACTGTTACGTCACATCAATTTTTTGGAATTAAACATCAATTAAAGAAGGAACTTTATTATCAATATACGTGTATACTTAATTAATGTTAATGTCAGATGTATTTAAGGCTTGTTTACGTAACCCAAATCTTACTACTTACTAACTTACAAAACTTACTTTAACTTTGTTTAATTCAAGACTATCCGAGTAATTTACATCAATTCGTCAGCAAATGTTATTTATGCATAATGGGTTGCTTCCCATACAAATTTTAGTGAATCTTAAGTAAAAATATTTGTTTCGCGACTCAGTCGTTTTATTCGTAGAATATATATTTACTCAAAGAACGAAAAAATGAAAAGATTTATTTTCAAAATACAAACAAATATAAAGAAGTGACGCATTGTACCAATGTATCACGCTTTAGTATAAGAAAAGATACATAGTTGTGTGCTCTTTTTATCTTTTGATACCAACTTCTTTGAATATAATCTAACACATAATTATCTACCTGTTTGCTTGTCAGTGAGTGAGTAAAGCGGGTCATCGATGTTCATATTCTTTGAAAACAAACAGTCATTGTCGGCTTTCTTCTTTACAGACAATACCGCATGAACCCTATAATAAATAACTTAATTCGATTATTCCTACCAAACATACACAGAAAACGAAACTAAAAGACTTATCGCGGCTTTCAGTAGAGTTTGGAAAACCCCGCTATTCCATCGTTGCAAACAGCCCTGTCTTTTTATCTCCCAATTGTATTTTCATTCACATAATAACTTTGTGGTTTTTGAAATGAGTATACATGCTTAGTTTGTACTAGTAGATTAAGGGATTTTTCTAAAGCTAGATATTTCGTAACACATCTTCATAATAAAAATAACTTTTGGGTAACCCCTTGAAATATTTAATGCAAACCCAGTGTGGGACATGCGTATACTTACACTTAGCATAGCATTTATCACACTCGAAAACCTAAACACACACATACACTCACACGCACGCATGGCCCAAAAGCACGCAATCACTCAAACGCGAACAAGGTTATTAATTATAGGGCCATCCATAATGCAACGGTCAATACAAAAAAAAAATGTAAAGCTTAAAGAGATTAAAATGAGCGCCCAGCATGCACTCTTTTCCCATAGTTAATCACAAAACACATTGAGTTCGTGAATACCGCTATATCAAATATAAGTATAAGGATATTTGCATGGTTACACAAAACTATAGTTATTGTGTTAAGAATACGATAAGACGACAAAGGTTTGCGCATTTCAATCAAATCAAAACATAAGTTTACGTCGGGTTTTGTATTGTGTTCAATTCTTTCTCATACGTGTTTTGCAGTAAAAAAAAACAAGAATGATATTGAATCATTAAACACGGATTTCTCATTTAAGGTAATTACTGTGTGCCTCTTATGAATAAAAACACACATAAAACATTGCATAAATAACATTTTACAGGTGTACATTACTTACACTAGAGCTGTGGACGCACACGCACCGGTACCTGGCAAAAATGTAAGTATATTTATATATAATACATTCTCGCTTTCATCTGTTAAATTATGGATCTATACACATACGTAATGTATGGCCTTGTGTTCCGTTAACTCGTTTGTGCAAGAACATAATTTAAGTCCTGCTATATTTGCTAATCGCGACATACAATATAAACAATGAAAGAAAAGGTGAACGGCCAATGGGCCTTTTTTGTGCAACAACAAGAAAAAAATATGTTAACATACTTTCCTGAGCGCTGCTGTACAATGGATCGTCATCGATAAGTTCCGGAATGCAGACCCTAGCATCGTCATCACTTAGGTGGCCACATTTTAGAAAATACATTTTAGTATGTACAAAGGATGCATTTGTTTGAAAAATATATATACATGAATAACAAATTAAAACGTTAATACATAAACAAATGAAAGTAAATCAAGAATGAATGAATTAATTAATTGAATATATTTACTTATTAATCAATCAATCATTTATCAATCAGTGAATCGATTAATAATTAAATGAATTTAAAGATGTGTTAAATGTGCACCTTACCATACAACATGTGGCTTGTTTTCTGAAACAACGTTAATTCAGACATATCCGTTGTTGTATTTCATTCAAATTTTATTATAATTATTATAAAAAGTGAGTATGATTGTTTATTATGCATGTGAAATTGCACACATGTTAGCAATAAAACAAATAAAGACAAACGCAATACATTATACATTACATTCGAACGTGATTCTTATCTCGAAAAGTGCCCCAACGGTTTGCATTAAGCTTGTAACGTACCCTCTTGTAAAATGCCCCCAATAGGATGAGATCGTTACGTAATTCATTTTTTTTTAATTACTAGATGTGATTGAAATAGTACAAAACAAAACATACCGGTTTCTTGCGCAAACGAATAAATGCTGTCAGTGTGTATTTCACTGAAAAAAAACACAAGTTCAACTACCAACAAAAATGAAATCACGAATTTTAAAGTACAACAGCGTGGTATTGTGTGTATGAAGTGTAGTGTTTTTGAACGTGGTATAACACACGTAATTATAAAAAATATAATGGATTTTATTTTCGGTTTGTCTTATGCCTTATAAAACATTTTATTGCGTGTTTTTAGAATTCAACGTTAATTTGCAGCATAGACACAGATTAAAATTAGGCAAAGAAACTGCTTACACCATGGTCGATTGTACCATTCTGTTTTCACTCGAGCATCCTGTATCATCTGTAATTTGCCATATTAAATCGTTTTATACATTGTGTGGTATTTTTCGTTTATAGATTTTCAGATTCCTTTTTTTAATTTGCATACAACACCATTTAAAGTTGTAATTAGATGTATTGGATACGTATAATCGTAGTATTTAATGTTTGGATTACTTTACATGATCTAAATTGAACTGTGTTTATACAAAACATACCTTTTGAATGTCTGAACCTGACGCACAGTTTCTTGCAAAACATAAACATAGTCACTCCTATGTAAATCATCACGAATGGCGCAGCTATTTTGAGAGCTAATTCTGTCGCTGGTACTGGTAAATAAACATGAGTGGGGAAACGCATTATATACGCATGAAATTATGCTAGCATTGAGACGTATGAAGTAAATCGTCAATAGCCATCGTTAACTCATGCCTTGGTCACATATTCAGAGAAATGGCTCCGGGATAGCTACTGATAAAATCCGACATCATGCGTGGAAGTCTGTATTGGTCCATAGATTTCCGAATTGTATCCGCAGTCTAGCGTTGTACTAGGTGTATATCATTGACAATGTTTGATCAAAAACCGTCGAATATCCCAACTTAACTGTACGTACTGTTCCGTTTATCTTCCTATAGAAACCTTTTGTTTTCTTATTCGTATCTTCGAGGTAATCACACTGATATCAGTTACCTGTGTGAATACCCCCTACGGGTAGGGTCAATGTAGTATGTGTCTCATCGTTAAGGTAGCATACAACATGAACGATTAACAACTGGTGCTTTCAACGACTTGGCGGAACTTGAAATTTATTTATTTTCCAAAATGCTAGGTCGTTGGTTGAGTCTGTGTAGGGGATCGAAGGCAGAATAGATGGTGGACTAGGGACTGACTATTCAGAATATATATTCATGTGTCCAATTCTTAGTTTATAATACGCAAAGATCACAACATAGCCACGTACAAATGATTGTCCTTCGAATAAATTAAATTATAAATGAACAATAGCAATACAAAGGGAAGTTGGGTACTCAATTTATTTCCTTTTTCATCGCGATTTATTTCTGTTGAATATTTTCTAATACAACTCTTGCTTAGGTTCGTGAAGTACAATTTTAACGACAAGAAAGAGTGACTGCTCTACTCGATTGTCAAACTTACACTGTCCTTTACAGAAAAATGAAAATTCAAAACTGACAAAACAGGCTGTATACATTTTCTGATTGGTCATTATAACGCTAATGTTCCGCCCCTATGAAGAGGCAGACAGGTGCTAGACAGAAGTTATCTTATTTGACTATGTCAACGAATGTTTTTGATGGCTAATTAAGATTAAATTTCCCGATGCAATCGTCAACCTTCAAGCCAAATTGTTGGTTAAATGCATCAACAATGTACTTAAAAATATGCCTTTTTTGGGGGGTAGGGGGTTTCTTTTTAATGTTTTGCATATACCATTATATTCTTTATAATTAAACATATATTACATTATATTCTTTATAATTAAACATCTATTAATAATTTTCAAAATTCAAGAATTATATTTATGAAATTATGGCTGTTGTGATAAAAGATTAATTAATAATTTTCTACAATTCAATTGTTTTATGTAAACAACGTTGCGCCTAAATGACATCTACATTACACAAATACTATCTACGTTACACATGACCTTACAAAATGTAACGTGCTATTTTAACAGTAGCACCAAACTATTCATTCCAGTTAGAAAGTGGCCTTGTGATAAACCGAGACTATTATCTAAATTAAATGACTAATAATTGCTTACACAAGGTTTTGCATTAATACGTCTATTGCCAGTTTCACTGAAAGAACTCTAGTCTAAATTGCATTGTTTCTCATTAACGACACTTTACAAACATAATGACCCTTATCATAATGTTTTATGCGTAAGTTAGTTTGATTTATCAAGAGGTATATTTAGTATTTAGTGATTATTTATAAATAAGAAACGTGAAATGACCGCAATATACATGTAAACAGTATTAATCACTATATAGCTGCACATAGAAGACCTCGATTCGTATTGATCAATTATTGCATTGTGGTGATCGCTAAAATTGTGCGTCTATTAGCCAAATGTGAATGACTTTGATTCATTATTAGGGAAGCATGGACAAACAAGTTTAGGTCATTTTTCTTATCAAGGCTAGCACTTAGTTTATGCAGAATGACAACAGATGAAACTGTGTATGTCATAATTTAACTTTCCGAAACAGTTGATGTACCCTTCTTTGGTGGCATCTCGAGTGTGAATAAATTGTCCAGTGAGTGTACGGATTGTTCCTCGTGGCAGGTCCGTGTCGTCCCGCGGCGGTTCGACCTTATTCGTATACTACTTTTCGTATTCGTACTAACACGTATCAGTTCGAAACGCTTGTTATCCATCGTTAATACGCCCTGACAGTGGTCATTTCGTATTAAACCGTGTTATATCCACAATTAACCGTGTAGACCGAGAATCCGTGTTGCTCGTGTCGATAAATGGCCCATTTCCTTACTCATCCTTGGTAGGTACGCCTACATTCGTGGTCAAAACGGTTAATGTCCAAATCGGATCCGTCTCGGACTACGGAGTTCTGCATATCCGATTTCAACCGTGAAATAATCCGTAGCCAAACCGACGCGACTGTCCGTGAATATGTGACCTAGGCTTAATGCTGAACTTACTTAATAAAAAACATACTTTGTTACATGCACTACCGCTTTGTCGTTTTTCAAGTTCATGTTCATTTGTATTTATATAAAAAAAAAAATCTTTGTAATAATGAATCGTGTTATATTGTGTGATAATTGTTATATAACGAATTACTATTTATGTTGAGAGAAGAATCATTGTTGGATGATTCATCGTGACCCAGCGTCGCTACGTCAGTGAACGAAACAGTAGTCACTACGGCTACTGTCTCTGTCTTATATATATCTGTAACGAGTGAATATATTAACATGACACATGCATATGTGATTAAGAAATAAAGGTAATTTAACAATACATGTTAAGTTATGAAGGATTCGAAATGACGCTCAGATCACACATTCATTTAAAACCATCTGAGCTTATTGCGGAATATCTTCTCTAAAAAACTGCAATTAAAAATTATTAACAGTAACACTTTTGTTATATAATTTTGATATAGTTTATTGTAGGCCTGTCAACGTTTGTGCTGATGTATTTTACAAGAAAACATTTAATTATATAACATTTAAAGCACTTCGCACTGAATAGCTATGTATCATTACATGGGCAACATCAGGACACGAATGGAAATTGCCTAAAATTGAAAAATATCATACTTCGTCTTTCAACCGTACGCGATTACCTGACCATGAACCGGCGTTTGTCGTTTGTGCAACAATGACCTCTGACGTTTCAGATGAGACTATCGTTGATTTTGGTAAGTTGTCGAATGTAATTGTAGTAGGTTCGCCTTTTGTAAATGTGTAAACAGACGAATGTTAAATACCAAACATACAATAATACGGAGGCTGCTAAATAAAAAAAAAATATACATGTTCATGTAGAGTAGCTGTACACATTGTAGTTCCACTGCGCTAACGAGCCAAAACGTTCAGGTGTTAAAACACAACATCAATGCGATTATAACTCTATACGGCCACGCATTACCGTCGAAAACACATGGATACTACAATATGGAATGTACAGTACCTACGCGCCCCATTGGTGCAAAAGTTACCATGTGCCATTAAATTTCAATAGCACATGCTACCTTTTTGCTCCAAGGGGACGCGACGTTTAGGAACTGTAAAACGTAGTATTCACACCACTAAGAAACACAAACTTTTCTTTCGTAATTCACAAAACCTTGACGTAGAAAAGCTTAGAAGACACAATTTAATAATCACCGCCAATTTAGTCAGTTAACAAACTTATTGCATCACAATGTATTGAAGTAAAAGAGTAGAAATGTGAAACTATATTGATATATATTATTAAGGAGTTATAACATCAAGTAATATCGAGGGAGCAAAATAACCTTACAGATACAGAGATTTACTGAATGTGCATGCTTGTTAAAGAGAAATCACCATTTTTAATGCATTAAGTATCAACGGAATCAACGCGAAACGGTGGATTGATTTGAAATGTTTCGGTTAATTTCGTTAAGATGTGTTTAAACATGTAGATCGAAAACAATTAATAATTTAGCCTGCCATAATATAACTGACGGTCTATTTAAAAGGATGGCGAAATGAAATGGTCGCTGGATCGTATCCCGGAAAGATATACTGTTGTTGTTTTTCTTTCTTCAATTATGTTTTTGCTATAATACATACATTTGAACTCGTCTGTATCGGTGTTTTACTCACATTCAGACGTTAAATGACAGATTTCTAAACATTTCTACAAGTACCGGTAACGTTCCTTTAGGAAAAGTCTTTTTTTAATTACATATCATGCGTCGGTTTATGCTATAAACTGCATATTGATAATTTAAATTATGAATGTGTACATCATTAAATTGAGTGACATAAAACAAACTTCTTATGAGCACTTTGTATAAAGAGTATTCCATAATTAACAGTGGGCCCTTTTGTATGGTTGTACGTATAATCATAATGTAATGTTGGTGCCCGTTCGGATTTATGTATTTGCTTGAGATCACGTCATAACACAACATTGTATTGATCCCTCATACTTTAACAGAGTTTCAGTATACCAACAATCCATTATATTTAATGCCACTTGCCTTAAATAAAGATCTAGCTGATGTTAACAATAATTTTTCTCCGGATGATGTTTCTAGAGTTTCATTATTCCTATTTAATATACTACGCGTATCAACGTTGAGGCTATTTTCTAAAATGATAATCGATAAATGATAACAAAACTTATCTAAACACGATACACAACAAATAAATTATGCATACCATAATGCGATACTCCAACAGGTTGGCTCTCGAGCATTATCCCGTTGTGGATGATCCCACATTTCCATAGATAAGTGTTGTCTGTCTTATCCGTTTCAGTAATATTACAGGTCACCTCACGGAGGTGCGTGCACTTACATTGAACGTCCACCTTATGTTGTTTATTTTCAATAACACACATTGGATCAAGATATACCACACTGACGATGCTGGTGAATGTCCTAGTGTGTAATTTGTTTCGAGTGAAAATGATCATATCCTCATGGTCAAGTATTCCTGTACACGTGAGTTTCAATGTATTGGCAGACAAAATTTGAATATTCGTTATAGGTGTTTGAATTGCTGTAAATAAAAAAGTTTGTTCGCAGTATAAGTAGTTGTTGTAGTAGAAATAGTAGAAGTAGTATAAGTAGTAGGTGTAGCAGCAGCAGCAGTATTAGTAGAGGTAGTAGTAGTAGTAGTAGTAGTAGTAGTAGTAATAGTAGTAGTAGTAGTAGTAGTAGTAGTAGTAGTAGTAGTAGTAGTAGTAATAGTATCAGTAATAGTAGTTGTAGTAGCATTACCATTAGCAGTAGCAGTAGCAGTTGCAGTAGCAGCTGCAGTAGCAGTAGCAGTAACAGTAGCAGCAGAAATTGTAGTTGTAGAAGTTGTTGTTGTTGTTGGCACAGTAGTTTGTATTGATAGTACAACATAATTTCATGCATGCGAAGAATACACGTGTTAAGTCATTACAATTCGCAGCTGAACACAACAGAAGAGCTGTAACAATCCAAATGCGTTTGCAGTTCATTATTGAATAAAATATTATTAAGATCCACTGAATGAATTACGTCCGATTAAGTAAATTCAGTAATCTATATAAACTTATTTAAAAGCTATGATTTCAAAACAATTGACAAAATCTTCCCCTTTCATGTATCAGTATCACGTACGACTTTTTTTCAGAAGACAAGGAAAGGAAATAAACCTTTTTATTGTGAACAAAAAACAGGAAACATCTTCTGGAGTAATTAACAGTAAAATATAAATTTAAACAAACGTATTTGCTGAAACGCGCCTCGAAATATGTGTAAACCTGCATTGAAATAAGACTCAAATGCATGATGACAAATTATATATATAATTTACGCAAAACGTCGTCATTATTAATGTGTCCGCTTACATGTCATTTTCTAGAGCGTTGATTATTATGACACCAATAAATACGACATTATTATCTCTTCATTTTGCGATTTCTGTAGAGTGGCTTTAAGTGTTTATGGACGTAAATGAATATATTCATCCTTGTAGACAAAAAGGATATAATATGCAATTTTTTGGAAGGAGTTATCCGCTCATACATACATGGTGCTGAATGACATTCTTTCGTTATTAACTTGCTAATGCGTTATGTTACATGACAACTACATGTTTGCTTCTTGCTTTAAAACAAAAACATCTACATTTATCTACGTCCATTCGACTGTGGTTCTTTTGAACGTAGGGAGTGATTATTGGTTTCGTGGATCTTTCGTTAAGAACAAATTAGTTTTGATTTTCTTGTTGCTAATGCAGACTAAAATATTGTTTTCAAAATTTTATATTTTTGTAATGTTTTAGGCCGCATCAAGGTTAGAGGCCTAGATGTTTCGCACGTATTACAAAGATCGCCCAGTATAAATGAGTTTTGGCACGAACGATAAAAAGATATCACAAATATACGAACGCGGCACAGACGTTCGATGATATTGGTCCTATATATAGTGTGTATATGTTCGCGTTTTACATGGACATAAACTTTACTTGATAGTGCGTGTTTTTAATAATGCATTTGTAGGGTCATTATATTTTATTTATTCGCGTGATTTATAGATTGATTAAGCAAAGAAATCTGGTACTTCCCTATCAGTATTTCATCGAACTTGCATCTTTCTAAAAAAAACTACAAAATCGTAGAATATATACAAATTCATTTTGGTTGTTTTATTATGTTTATAACACAAGTTATTTCTTTATTAAACAGTGTTTAATACATGAAACCATGAAACAAAATAATGCAACTTAAATTTAGCCTGAATCCTTATCAGGAAAAAAAAAGCAAATTTTCATTTTTAATGGAATCAAATGTGCCATCATGCTATGCATTTCTTATAATGTGCCTATTATATAATTTATAATACATAACATGCATACATGTCAACTTCCCAATATATTAGTGTGTACTTCTTGTGATAAGAAATGTACACTGTATTATCCCGAATAGGAACATTGATTAATAATGTGGGAAAATATTCAGTTTCTTGTGTTTTTTTTATATCATTTACTTCAGACAGTTTCATTGAAAATGGTAACTTAATAATAAAAAAACTCCAACGGTACATGTTGAAATTTACTACATTATGTTCCGAAACGTTTGAGACAACTCGTATCTCTGCCACATTAAAACCTTTTCGCAGCGACCCAATGTGCTGAACCCCTTAAAAAGCAGCAATCGTAGTAAAAAAAAAAGACATCTTATGTCAATATTAGCATTACGTTACATTAAACATATCGCGGACATAATTGACGCTTCCATGAATACCATTCCAATTTAAATTAGCATGAACTTTTATATAATATAATCTCTTTGTGATATCACGTGTTTAGCAGTTTAACTGTATACCACAAAAGAATATGTGCGTTTTGTTTGTGATTTTTTCGTGTTTTCTCTTAAAAATGATTGTGTTTTTTAAAGAATTAAAATGACTCTTTTCATAATACCTCGAGATGTGTTTACATGTTTCGTGGCGAATCCCGAATCCGTCAGTCGGTCTAATTCAAGTAGCGTTTATGTTTAAAATGTTTTAAAATTCAATATAGAGTCTTTTCCTAATGAAAGGAGGATGGTATTTTAGACGACATCACACGGATTATTATAAAATACCGCAAACAATTGTTTTAAACTTAATAGTTATGGTGCAAACATAAAATGTATTATATCACAAAGTCATAACTATAGACCGCTTGATTTCAGAAGAGAAATCGGTATATAAGTATTTAACTGAGAACGGAAATTGTAAGATCCCCTGTCCATAGAATACTTATTAAAAATGTAATTTCTAATGATGCTTTTTGCAATGACCTTATGTAGGGTATTCACTACTCGATGTTGATTGAATGTCGAGGATGTATTGTACAATCACCTGAGGGTTCCATATAAATACTTATCAACATGATATGTATCTAATCAATATGTAAGTAAATGTATGAATATAGTAAATACTTACAGTAAGAGGACCACCCTTTTGGACCCCGTCCTTAATGTTTTGAAGCAACGAAATAAAGAAATAAAGTTAGATGAACATTTCTCTTTGGTTGTTGATTTCGGTCATACCGTTCTGGCGTGTTGGTGGAACCAACAATTCAACACGCCAAAAGAACACATGACTGTTGTGCTGTTACATAAATAATAGTTGTGTTTAACCCTCGATATTGTAGTGGTGTTAGCCTTTATTGTGCTTACTTGACCAACCTGAAAACGGCGGTTTTTGAATCGCAATTATAGTGTGTAGCCTTAGATGCCTTTTGTTACCCACCATGTCTTATAACTATTATTGGAAAATTAAATAGCCCCTTAAAGTTTAGCTTTGTATGGGTTAATTAAATATCTTTCTCAATTTCTCAGTCCCAGTATTATTAAATATTTTCAGTTTCTACCGTATCCATCGAATAAACAGTTATGAAGTTAATACAACTCTCGTCATTATTTCACGGACTGGTTAGCTTTCTGCAGTTCAAGGCATAAAGGTGCTTGCCGATTCGACGTGTCTGCGTGTTGGCGACTATCGAACCTTAACAAATTACTACGGGACAACAAGTAAAATGGCTAAGACGACATGTTTGCACCAGCGACATAAATCTCTGACTTCATTACCCAGTGCCAAATGTGTTTGCACCCATTCTCCCCACAAATACGAAATAAGACAACTGTCACAATCGTCGGATTTTCTCGGATATGTGTCGTGCCGACGTGTTGTTATTTGATCGCTCTTTAAACCAGCCAACAATTAAGAACGAACGAACACACAAAACAATTGACACAAAAAAATGTGAGGTTTGCTTGTTGTTGTTTTTTTGCGTTCTAGCGGGTACACATTTTTTTATTTGGACGCTTTCACTTTTTTCAAATGGCCTGTTGGCTGGTTGGAACATTGACCACATCCGGAAAACTAAAACCGACATATACCTGTACCGATCCTATCGTCAATTGGTGTTCAGGCGTGTTGTCGTGCTAACAAACAAAAACGACATGATCTAACTCAGCCTCCATATTATTCAGTGTTTCGTGTGTTTATTTGTACGAATTTAGCGACAGGATGACTAGTATAAGCTAGTTTCCCTTGCAC
>VMBQ01012034.1:0-13505 GCA_007657795.1 Dreissena rostriformis | reverse complement strand
TTATTATTATTATTATTATTATTATTATTATTATTATTATTATTATTATTATTATTATTATTATTATTATTATTATTATTATTATTATTATTATTATTATTATTATAATTATTATTATTATTATTATTATTATTATTATTATTGTATCGTTGTTGTGGTTGTTGTTGAATTTAACGTGCATTAAACTAAAACATTAGTGTAGTCTTAGTGAGCATTACCGATATTCACAAACATTTCGCCATATTTCCATTGATCCCCTGGTGTTAGTTTCACTCAACGCAGAACTTCTTAAAGCAAGAAGTGCAAGAACACATTTAAATGTAATCAAACATAATCAACTCAAGTGCAGCGAAATGGTGTTCACTTGTTAATGTGCACTACCCAATCATTATTGCTGGCTGGAAAATACCAATGCTTTAATGTTACCTACTTGTTTGTCTCGTTCTTAATGTATGTTCGCAAATTGAATTCATTTGAGGGAACGATGCTTTTATGACATTTTTAACTTAGCAGAGTTCGGTCTCAAAAAAGTGGTCAGTGATAAATGTAAAAGTGCAATAATTATTGTTCTTGTTAGGAGTAGGGGATGTTGTTGAATTAAATGCGCATTAAACTAAAACATTAGTGTAGTCTAAGCGAGCATTACCGATATTCACAAACATTTCGCCAATATTTCTATGGACCCTCTGGTGTTAGTTTCACACAACGCGGAACCACTTCAAGTGAAAAGTACGCGAACACATTTAAATGTCATCAAAACATAATCAAGTCAAGTGCAGCGAATTTCTGTTAACTTGGTTATGCGAAATATACATCCATTATTGCTTGAAAATACACATGCTCGAGCGTTACTTACTGGTTTGTCTCGTTTTTAATGTATGTTCGCAAATTGAATTCATTTGAGGGAACGATGATTGTATGACATTTAAACTAAGCAGAACTCGTCCTTAAGGAGTTATCAGCGATTATTGTTAAAGTGCAACAAAGGCATGATCGTCGCTTCTTTGTATTTATTGAAATAAGACTTTCTTTGTGATTTTACATGATGATGCAATGCAAGGCAGATACAACAATCTAAACCAACAAAACGGCTTTAAAATACTGGTCAGACAAGCAGTTGGAAAACACTGAATTGTGTATTGCACTATATACTGGCATTTGTTTGGAAACTGAATTATGTATTGTACGAGAGTAATGCAGATTCTTGCTAACTCAAAGATGTATTGCCATATAGACTGGTACTTATTAAAACTCAAAGATGTATTACAAGGTAAACTGGTACTTATTGCGAAACTCAAAGATGTATTGCAAGATAGAATAGCAGTTGTTAGGAAACTGACATATGAATTGCAAGGTAAATTTGTAATTGTTAGGAAGCTGAATGACATGTTGCATGATAGGAATGCAGTTCGTAAGTAATTCAAAGATGTTTATAAAGGTATAATGGCAGTTCTTATGAAACTCGAAGATGTATTGCAATGTAAAATGGCAGTCGTTATTAAACTCAGAGATGTATTGCAAGATTGAATGACAGTTCTTTTGAAATGAAATGATATATCGAATCCAAGAAACGAAGTCAACAAGTAACCGAAATCATCCACATTTACTGCTTACTGCACTGGAAATATTAAATGCAATANTAGACTAGCAGTTGTTAGGAAACTGACATATGAATTGCAAGGTAAATTTGTAATTGTTAGGAAGCTGAATGACATGTTGCATGATAGGAATGCAGTTCGTAAGTAATTCAAAGATGTTTATAAAGGTATAATGGCAGTTCTTATGAAACTCGAAGATGTATTGCAATGTAAAATGGCAGTCGTTATTAAACTCAAAGATGTATTGCAAGATTGAATGACAGTTCTTTTGAAATGGAATGATATATTGAAACCAAGAAACGAAGTCAACAATAAACCGAAATCATCCACATTTACTACTTACTGCACTGGAAATATTAAATGCAATAGTTCTTAGTTCTTAGAAAGAAAAAATGAGTTATGCGTGACAAGCAGAATGTAAAGCCGTGGAAAGACGATCTAAGAGTAAGTTGGCGAACTAAAGCTGCTAAGAAGATTCTAAAGACATCCGTCTGATGGTGACTGTCGCCGGTATACATAAGTACAAAGTTTTGATATATCATTATTGCTTACAACGTGTTTGCAATGTTAATCATACACTAGCAGTTTTGATGGTTTTATGACAACACCAAGCATGCATGGTGTTCATTTACAAACTTACAACGCTACTGTCAATTTTCTTTTGATTTTAATTTTACTGGCGCACTCATTATACAATTACCATGCAACCAATATTGTTTAGATTCGGACTATTCTTGCTGCTGTGACAACGACCGAGTGTTTTCTGTATCTACATATCTACATAGGTGAGCAAACCCTGTACGTAGCCTTTTAAAAAAACTGATGTACATTTAAAACAAAGTCGATTGATGACTAATTACTAGAAAATAACCAGTCACAAATCACATTATTATTATATATGTACTTAAATATACTAAAAGACAGGACAATCCCACTGAATACTACATGTTTATATAAATCCAAGACCACTTCACACCATATCCAGCATGTGCATGTGGAATTTCGTCGGAATTATTGCTTTGGTGGTATTTGGGGTCCTCGCTTCAGTGCTAAAACATGTGTATTAAATACACCGTAATAATGCAAAGCAGTTGTGATTATATCTCTCACGGAACATCAACGTCAATCACATTCAAATGCATGAAAACACTGGAACTCACGTTTAAATCATGCTAAAACAACACTTTTCAATACTGTTTCTATTAATCACCGTCAAACGGGCATTTGCTATCTACTCGTAATATCACTTCTGGTTTAGCTCATTTATATCGGGAAAGCAAACTTTTCACATTTCCACCGCTTGACAAAGGCGGTTACCTGACAATTACAATGTTATAGACTCGAAAAATTAAAGACGAAGCAAGCGTTTTCGCTTGTAAAACGATTGTGCCAAGCTGTTTGCGACATTGCTCGTTTAAAGGCTTTGTTGGCGTTTCGTTTACCCATCGCTTGTACCTGCCAATCACTTGGAAACTGGTTTTACATTTGATTGTAATACTTAGGAGTCATTAAAGCACAAACTCAGGGATCATTTCAACAGCAGGCGGTCCCTCTGTTTCTGAGGTAAAGACTCTCTTTGGCGGATAAACCTGCTTAATTCTATGTGAAGTTCTAATTACTTGTAAAAGATGCCAAGCTCTTTCATATATAATGAGTCAGCCATAGATGACTCGGAGCGTAGCCATGTCATATTTCGAGTGAGAATTTATCTTCACTCATACGCAATTGAAGGCGTTCTAAGTCGTTGGCATCTACGTGTGTGTTTTTCAAGATCGTTGACAGATGTTATGCATACTGGTGTTGTAAAATGAATTGTTAAGAAACGATCACAATGATTCATGCCATGTTGCGTCGGCTGGAGGGAAAGCCATGGTAAATTAAATTTATGATAAATGATGACGTCGACAAAGATGATTAAGCTACACAATTATTTTAGTCATAGTAGGCACGAAAAGTGCTCAAACGTAACCAATATCCACGAAGAACATGTCAGATTTCTATGGACCATCTGGTATAACTTTAACATCTCAAATAAGAACTAGACGAAAACATTTAAATGTAATAAAACATAGTCCAGTCAAGTGAAGGGAAACTGCGTGCACTTGGTAATGTGAACTAATCATTAATACAACGTTCCTGCTGGAAAATACACATGATCGAGGATCACTTACTTGTTTGTTGTGAAGGGTCGTTTTTAATTGCACTCATTGTTTGTAGTGACGCGTCGTTCTTCGTTTAACTCATTGTTTGTAGTGAAGCGTCGTTCTTTTTTGTACTCATTGTTTGTAGTGAAACGTTGTTTTTCATTGAACTCATTGTTTGTAGTGAAGCATCGTTCTTCATTGATCTCAATTATTGTACTGTAGCGTCGTTCTTCATTAAAGTCATTGTTTGAAGTGTATCGTCGTTCGTAATCGGAGTCCTTGTTTGTAGTGTAGAGTCGCTCTTTATGGATTCGTGGTTTGTAGTGTAGCGTCATTCTTCATTGGAATGCTTGTTTGTAGTGTAGCGTCGTTCTTCATTGGATAAATTGTTTGAAGTTTAGCGTCGTTCTTCATGTGAATCCTTGTATGAAGTGTAGCGTCGTTCTTCATTGTGTAAATTGTTTGTAGTGGAGCGTCGTTCTTCAATGTTCTTCATTAAAGTCATTGTTTGAAGTGTATCGTCGTTCGTAATCGGAGTCCTTGTTTGTAATGTAGAGTCGTTCTTTATGGATTCGTGGTTTGTAGTGTAGCGTCATTCTTCATTGGAATGCTTGTTTGTAGTGTAGCGTCGTTCTTCATTGGATAAATTGTTTGTAGTTTAGCGTCGTTCTTCATGTGAATCCTTGTATGAAGTGTAGCGTCGTTCTTCATTGTGTAAATTGTTTGTAGTGGAGCGTCGTTCTTCAATGAATGCACTGTTTTTAGCGGAGCGTTGTGCTTCATTGAACTCAATGTTTGTAGTGAAGCGTTGTTCTTCATTAGATTCATTGTTTGTAGTGAAGCGTCGCTCTTCATTGAACTCATTGTTTGTATTGTAGCGTCGTTCTTCATTGGATTTATTGTTTGAAGTGAAGCGTCGTTCTTCATTGCACTCAATGTGTGTAGTGAAGCGACGTTCTTTATTGGATTCATTGTTTGTCGTGTAGCGTCGTTCTAAATTAAACTCAATGTTTGCAGTGTAGCGTCGTTCTTCATTGAACTTAATGTCTGTAGTGTAGCGTCGTTCTTTATTGGATTGATTGTTTGTAGTGTAGCGTCATGCTTTATTGCATTTATTGTTTGTAGTGTATCGTCTGTAATGTAGCGTCGTTCTACATTAAACTCAATGTTAAAAGTGTAGCTTCGTTCTTCATTGAACTCAATGTTTGTAGTATAGCGTCGTTCTTTATTGGATTCATTGTGTGTAGTGTAGCGTCGTTCTTTATTGGATTCATTGTTTGTAGTGAAGCGTCGGTCTTTATTGGATTAATGGTTTGTAGTGTTACGTCGTTCTTCTTTGGATTTTATCCTATTAGTGAAGCGTCGTTTTTTCATTGAATTCATTTGTGGGAATGATGAATTTATGTCATTATAAATAAGTAGACATTGAGTTGTAAGAATTGATTCAACATGTGAAACAAAGCCGTGAAGGTACCCTTGTTTAATACTTAGTAAATATAGAATGACAATATTGTTTTTGATTTAACGGCATGATGCAATTCAGACGGATACATTCTGTTTGATCAATTAAACCAACGATGCAATGCCCTTCAGACATTGGGGCGCCTGTTAGGAAGCAGAAAAATGCATAACAATGAGAATTTTTATTTTTGAGTTGTTCGCTTGCGAACTTTTAAGTTTTTCGATCGCGAACAGCTAAGGTTAGTACTGCGCGTTGAAAATCGATATGCGCTTCGCTACGCTAAGAACGATAACCGCCGCATCTGCCGTCTGAGGCTTTTAATAGCAATATCCACGCAGAGTTGTCGTTCCATGCTCTCACATACAACTTTGATCCAGCTATGCTGGTTCCAGTCAAATCTCTGCGCGGAGGTTGTATTAATAGATGCTGATAATCAAGTATAGTGGGATGATGTGTAACCTCGTTCATAGTGCATGCTGCTGCAGCGGGGTTAAATTTGATATGCCTGGGAAACATTCTTTTGTTCTCAACATATAGCGGCGATCTTTTGTATTCACGGGTGTTAACAACGCGATAGTAAAAGGTTAAGTTTGTTTACATTCACAGTCCTCAATTAATAAAACGTTGAACATGAGTTCACCAATTACTACAGGTATACTATAGACAACAACAAAAATGCTTCATAATCGATAGACTTTGAAATAAAGTTTGCAATTAACGTTTTTAAATAATTAAATTGAANTATAGTATGTCTTTATTTGATTAACATGCAGTTTTCTTTCGACACATTCAAATCAAACTTTCATAGTCTCGTCATGCGAAAATAGGTCTTATGGCGTTTCGGCCAGCGTAGCTTAAGACCAGCTTGCGCAATTGGGAAATCTGGTCAGAGGCGACGCTGTCCGCTATAAAATCACGCAAGGAGTAATGGTCTCATTATGCATCTCCGGACCAGACTGCGAGATGCGCATGCTGGGCTATAGCTATGAGGGCCGCATATGGCATAAAACCCATTTTCGCATGACGCGGGTCTTTAAAAATATCATTGCGTATTGTAAATGACACATTTAAGAACAATGCTTTTCAATATAAAATTGAATTTAAACTGTGTTATTAATAGCAATCTGACAAATTAGGGTAGCCTATTCGGGCGTTCAGGAACAATTTCCAGACGGGCTGACCGAGTACGGCAAACATGTGTGGTTAGATAATTAAACGATTTCCCCCTTATCGTGGCACTATACTATTTGTTTGTGTTCTCATCTTGAAAGCAAAACTGTGTTTATCGATAGTTAATTATATATTCCCCGGACGATTAAGTGAACGAGTACTGACCCTGAAATTCTGCGAGATGGATTTTAACGCGTAATTGTAACTGGGCCACAATTCCCTTACACTGAATAGTGATACATCCTTTGCGCTGAGCACAGACACAGTGCTGTAGCCAAAGTTCAGAGGTTTTATCTCGAATCAGTCTATGAAATATTCGAATATATTCATGCGTGTCTTCTGGCGTTATGTAAAAGTCATTTAAGGTGAAAAGCTGGGTAAAACAGCTACGCCGAAAAAGCGCATTAGTGCTCTATACCCATGTTTAGATCAGAGTTAATTGTTGACACCGTGTAAACTACAAGGGTAACAAGTAATGCATAAACAACAAACTACGGGTCAACAGGGCTGTCTTTATGACTACCTTATTCGTGAGTTAAAAGTATTGCTCGCAGATTTATGTTGATCAATTATGATATTGTATATTAAGAAATTGTATATGGGGTCAAAAATCAAAAGTTTTGTACAGGGAATTTTCATAATGAAATTATATTCTTAGTAAGATACGTATTCGATATTCCAACAATATTTATTTAATATGATGGTGATTGCAAATTGTCGTTAATATTCAGTTCTCATTACCATTTTCATCATACTTTCTATGCTTTCTGAACGTCAAAAAAGGGCCATGCTGTTGTGATTTTGTCTAAGTTATCTCTATATTGGTGATTGCTCACGTGTTATGGCGGGAGACGGCTGTGTTTTTGTGCAGTGAGAGAAATACAGTGGATATATAATTAAGTGTTCGTTAATATTAACTTTTTCGTGCAATCAACAAGTGGTTTTAGTGCTTTATAACATGATCTATGGGTAAAGATAGGAAAACTAAACGAAAAGCAAGAAATAGTAGTGATAACGATACTTCGGATAGACACACTCAAAATTGTAAACAGCAAAAACAGAGAGGCCCGTCCGCGGATAGTGAGTGCAGTGTTAAACGAAACAAATTCAGTGCTTCATGGAAATAATAACGATGATGGTGATGGTGCTTTGGGGACTGGTGTCGATTCAAGTGCGTTTGTAGATCAGTGTGATACACAACAGGATAGTATCAATATGGTAGGGACAGAAGGTGAGCCCACCCTTAGAGACATTATGAGTTTTCTTAAAGATATAAGCACTCGTTTAGAGATAGTAGAAAATAAACTATCTTCTCTAGATAAGTAAGAGGCAAGGCTGTCTAGCGTTGAGAAAGATATGAAAAGTCTATGTGTAGCGTTTGAAAGCAGAATTAAAACTGACGAAGATAGAATGTTAAAACTGTAAGATGTATCTGAAGGGGTCAATATTGCTATAGCGCAAGTTACGAGCCGATTGGAACAGATTAAGAAGGAGCGAAAGGACTTCCGGGACGATCTTTCTTACCTAAAGGCCCAGTCCATGAGAAACAACCTAATTTTTACTGGCGTGCCCGAAAACAGTACGACAGAAAACGAAACAGAGGAAGTCACGGAGAAGAAGCTACGAGAACATCTATACACAGCATTTAAAATCCAAAAGGAGGTTGCTGATACCATGAAGTTTGAGCGGGTACATCGAACGTCGAGTGAGCGCACCACAGGAAAACCCCGTTCGATTTTGGCAAAGTTTGCGTTTTTAAAGATCGGGAAATGGTGAGACGTCAGTGGAAGGAGTTAAACGGTACTGGATTTAATGTTTTTGAACAATTCCCACCGGAAGTAGTTGCTAAACGCCGCAAGCTTGTGCCGAAGATGAAAGAGGCCAGAACCCAGGGCAAACGAGCCTGGATCGCGTTTGATACTCTCTACGTAGACGGCCGTCCGATGAGAGATTAGGGACACGAGGGTGGAGAACTCCGAATTATTTCATGGAATGTAAATGGACTAACTAACTGTAAGAAAAGTAACCCTTCTTTTGTAAATATCCTTTCCAATTTTGACATTTGTTTTGTATTTGAATCGTGGACAAATTCTGATAGTAATATAACGCTAAATGGCTACATCAGTCATAACTTTCATAGAAAATTTCAAAATAGAAATGCTAAGAGATGTAGTGCTGGTATCGTTTTATATTATAAAGAATGTTTAAAAGATGGTATCCAAATTGTAAAAAAAAACAGCATGATTCTATTATATGGTTTAAACTTGCTCGTATATTTTTTGGTACGGATGAGGATATATATTTGTGTGGTTGCTACATTTGGTGTGAAGATTTACCTGCTTATAACGTTGTTAATGTGGATTTCTTTGATATCTTAGAAAATGATATTGCATCATATAATTATCGCGGTAAAGTGTTAATATTCGGTGATTTTAATAGTAGAACTAGTAATAAATGCGATTATATTATACATGACACATTAAATATAGTAACCGATGATATTGATTATAATCCCGATGTGCATTCGGTCAGGGCTTCAGAAGATAAGTCCCACAATAATCTCGGGATTAAACTTCTTGACTTGTGTAAATCCTCGAGTTTTCGTATTGTGAACGGTTGGATTGGGGATAGTTGTAAGCACACATATTTTTCACGTAACGGGCCATCCACAATTGATTACTTGCTGTGTCAAAAACGATATTTTTCGTTGATTAAGGATTTCACAGTGAACGATTTTAACGAATTCAGCGATCATGCGTTTTTGTCATTTTCGCTTTATTCTAACAATTTTTCAGCAGATAATCCTTCGTATGAGGAAATCACATTTAAATGGGACGAATCGTTACGCAATGAATTCCGCTCGGGTATTAAAGCAAAATTACCGGATTTTAATAAAATTGTGAACGGTATAAATTACCATTGTAGTGAATCGATTAACAATGCGGTGAATAGTTTTACTGACGTTTTTCGTAGAGTAGCAGATCCGTTTTTTTTTTCCAAATACTATTGGTTAATTCTAATAAATCCGAATTTGAAGAAACTGGTAGTTTTAAGCATAAAGATTGGTTTAATACTGACCGTAAAATCGCACATTTAAACTATAAAAGAATGTTAAACTTATTTAATTCTGACAGAAACGATGTCAATAGAATGCAGTTATTACAATGCAAACGGGCTTATAAAACTTTAATTAACAAAAAGAAGAAAGAATACCATCAAAGGAAAGTAACCGAGTTAGAGAGTTTGAAGAACAAAAAAAAACAAAGATTTTTGGAAATACTTTAAATCTTAAAGAAAAAACAAAGGTGAATGAATCATTAGATAATTTTCGTTCTTTTTTTCTCAAGTATTAGCAGTGGTATTTTTGAGTTCGAGAATGAAGATTCAGAATCATTTTGTTCTAATAATAATTTTGATTTGCCGAATACTCAATTTCCGGAACTTGATGAACCATTTACTGTTAATGAAATAAGTAAAAGTATTTATTCTTTGAAGCGAAATAAAGCGTGTGGAAGTGATTGCCTTTTGAATGAATATCTGTTAGAATGTAAAGATATTATTTCATCTCATATATGTGACCTATTAAATGCAATTTTAAACTCTGGTGTTTATCCAGAAAAGTGGACTGAGGGTATAATTGTCCCTTTACACAAAAAAAGGAAATACTTCGGATATTAATAATTATAGGGGAATAACACTTCTTAGTTGCTTATCTAAACTTATTACCTCTGTTGTAAATACTCGCATTGAAACCTTGTGTAACAACTTTAATATTATTTCGGACGCTCAGTTCGGATTTAGAAAAGGGCGGTCCACTGTTGATGCTATTTTTATGTTAATGTCTTTAGTACAAAAATATGTTAATGAAAATAAAAGGTTATATATTATATACGTTGATATGTTAAAATGTTTTGATACTTTTTATAGAAATCGTTTATGGCTTAAATTATACAAGTGTGGTATTGAAGGCAAACTGCTCAGAATTATTAAAAGTATGTATCAAAATGTCAAATCTTGTGTAAGGCATTGTTAAACCTGTTCAGAGTATTTTAATTATGCTGTCAGCCTACGTCAAGGGGAGGTAATGTCACCTCTACTATTTTCGCTATTTATTAAAGACTTAGTATTATATTTACAAGATGATCCCTCTTCCGGTTTGCACATTAATGATATTTTATTAATAGTGTTGCTTTTTGCTGACGATATGGCAATTATAGGTAAATCGCCTGAAGACGTACAATAACATTGGACCGTTAACTTGAATACTGCAATACCTGGGGACTAAAGGTAAATATTACTAAAACTAAAATTATGGTTTTCCGGAAACGTGGCCGTCTTTTACCATCAGAACAATGGACATATAATGGTCAACCAATAGAGGTTGTCAGTGATTTTAATTATTTTGGTACAGTTTTTAATTATACAGGTAACTTCTTTTTGAACCAAGAATATCTAGCTGGTAAAGCACTAAATATTTTATTAATTAAATGTAAAGAATTTGATTTAAAACCCAAAACGATATGTCAGTTGTTGTATGCTTTTGTTGGTTCAATTCTTAACTATGCATGCGAAGTTTGGGGCAACACAATGTCAAAAGAAATAGAACGAATACATTTAAAATTCTGCAAAAGATTGTTGACTGTTAAACAGAACACTTGTAATGCAGCAGTATATGGGGAGTTGGGTCGTCATCCTTTATTTATTAATCGTTTTATTAGAATTCTAAAATACTGGTTGAAAAATTCAAATTCTGATAATATTATTATAAAAAGTGTATATTTACAAGCCCTGCAAGATAGCCATAAGGGGCATATAAATTGGGTTACTAATGTTAAAAGGCTGTTAGACACATATGGATTTTCACATGCTTTTGATGACGTAAAATCGGTCGATGTTAACCTTTGTTTACATCAATTTGAATGTAGAGTTATTGATACGTATATCCAGGACTGGCATAGGATTGTCGACAACAGCCCGGTTCTGGACATGTATTGTGTATTTATTCCTGTTTTTGTATATGAACATTACCTTGATCATATTCCTAAATCTCTGAGGACATACATTACTAACTTACGATTGTCAGTTCTTCCAATTAGAATACAGACTGGTAGATATGCTACTCAAAACATTCCAAGAAACGAACGACATTGCCTATTATGTAACGAAACAGATTTAGAAGATGAATTCCACTTTGTTTGTAAATGTACTAAATATATCACTATCAGAAAGAAGTATATAAAACCATTTTACTACAATAAACCATCTGTATATTAATTCCACCAATTACTCAATGGTAATAACTCAAATGAGCTTTTAATGTTGGCAAAATATGTTAAACTTGCGTTAAAAGCAAGAAATACTTTTTTGAACAATACTTTGTAATATACATTGGTTTGTCCTCCTAAACACTGTAACACTGTACGAATACTTCAGAATTGTTATATCTAATCTTGTTTAGGCATTTAATTAAATGTTATAACTTTTTGTTAAGACGTCAATCTAAGTAAAATGTATGAATATGTATGTAGTATTTTGTGTATTGTAAACCTTTATCTAATCATAACACAATGTTAAACAAAATGTAAAAAAACGTGACATCATGTATGTAAATGTTATTGATGTATTTAGACGATGTACTATGTACAAATCTCAATAAAGTGTCTTGTCTTGATATCCCCCGCCAAATAAATTTTGTTTATTTTCGTAAATAATATCGGTAAATACCATTGTTTACGTGTTTAAGTGTTATTTATTATTATTACCACCCTTAAACCTAGTAATATGGAGTAGTTCGGTACCCGCGCGAGCGTCCGAGAGCGTGTTTAACTTTCCGAAATCCCAGTTATAAAACGCGTGTTCGTGTCAGAAGCATGTGCATACAATGTTTTGTTAATATTTTGTCTATGTATATAAATTTGATAAGTACCATTTTCAAAGCATGAATAATTACATACATGTCCTATTATACCTATTTATATCATATCATATCAGAAGAAAAGAAATATTTATTCGATAATTTCAACAGGTACCTGCTCTTTTGTTTTAATTTTAAGTTAAATAGTAACTCGTTTATAATGCAAATCGATAAGATACAGATCGTTTTAAATAAAGATTGTGTTGTTGTTATTGTTGTTGTCTTGAGGAAGTGTTTCAGTTTTAGAGCGCCCAGTAAAACAATACTTAATGATGGTTTAGTTAATAATATTATTCTAGACCTGATCCAAGAACGTCAAAATGGCATAAATAGCTGCAGTGTGACTCTATTATGTATACGGAATGCGTTGAAAGATGCAGATAAAATGGGCTTTGAGTGTTCATCGACAGGGACTATGGTTATGTTCTGTTGATATTCTATTCCGACCTACAATTACGTTGACACGGCACTCGGTGTTGTAAGTTTGCAACTGGTTAAATTAATTAAACTTTTTGCATACTTTGTTAACAACTGTTTTTTTACGATACAAATAATTTGAATTCATTGTTTTTATTAGTAAAAGCATTCCAACTGGGTTTTTACGCATTCAGACTAGTAAGTTGTGTTCATACTATGCACAAATTTTCCAGTCGAAGGATGCAAATTACTAGTAAGTTATCGAACGAGTATGGCCTTCTCTTACATGCGATAAGAAAATAATATGGGTATCTCCACATGTCAACGTAGGCAAGGCAAGGGAGATCAATGGGTAAGCTGTAATAAATTACAATTGGTGCTGACCTCCCTTGTTATCGAATAGCAAGGGGGGAACTGTGCAATATTTTTCACTCTGTATAAATTAGTAGCCTCCCTTATAATGCGTTGTTTAAAAAAAAATCATAACAAAAACCATTTTATATTTTCTATAATTCATATTGTCACTAAATAAATAGTCGATTAGTGTAAATATGCATAATTATTAAGCAGTTAATTGAGGATTAAATCGTGCATGATTTTTTTATATTTTATTATTTTTATGTGTGTACAGTTCGGTTCAAATATTTCCCTTGTAACTATGCATGAACGACCGATGCAGTCATTTGAAATGCCCACTAACGCTTCAAGGTTACGCACCCCCAAATAATTTCCTTCTATGTTATATATAGAATTCACAATCTTTGATCTCAAATTTCACCATGACCGAGCGAATAGTCAAT
>VMBQ01012033.1:0-20968 GCA_007657795.1 Dreissena rostriformis | reverse complement strand
TTCATCCAACAAGTTTAACATGTCACAGTCGATGCAATTTAACATTATCTCAGCTGGTTGGATTTTAGCGACCTACGATACATTCACGTAATCCCATAGTGTCGTTAGCCCGCGGCCTTATTATCTCCACTCTGCTTATATATATTAGATGTAAATTTAATTTTGGTACTATACCATATAAACATACTCTTCCGCTACATGTATAGCTAACATCTAAAAGTATCAAGTGCCGTATGCCGTTTCTGGCAAATGTGGGCACCCTTGTTTGTGAAGCAGAAACTTTAAATTTTCAAGGTTACCGTAAACAAAATAATTATTCAAAGATTTATGTTCCAACATCCTTTTTTTAAAAATGTGTGTGAAAAAAAGACTTGTGACTAAAGATTGTATTTTTTTTGGTTTTCCGAGGGCTGATTGCATCACTTGTGTGTCTTTATTTTCTTTTATTCTTCTTCATATATTGTACAAGATCCCATTCTGGGGCATTGACGTGCAAGAAACACAGTTTAAAAATCGTTAAAATCAATTTGTAAGCAATCGTGATAAATTAGCTTGGGAAAAAAAAGTATTTTCATGAATGATGAGCCTAATATAGTTTGGCTCTTATATATTTTTTCCAATGTTCACATTTCTCTCGAAACTTGTTTCTTCGTAACATTAGAGCCATTTCATCGGCAGTAAGACGATCAGTGGTAGAAGAAGTAAACGTTAAGAATGAAAGGAAATAATAGCAGTACAGTCATACAAGTGTTCAATTTTAATGATCATTTCTTTGTTGATAAATGCATGTTCCTTTATGAAGCTTTTTCAATAAATATATAAAGTGTAATAGATAGTTTCATAGTTTGCTTGTTTTTTTTATAATGCCCCCTTCTTCGAAGAAGAGGGGGTATATTGTTTTTGGCATGTCTGTCATTCTGTCTGTCCCAAAACTTTAACCAAAAACTTTAACCTTGGTTAAAATTTGGTCATAACTTTTGCAATATTTTCAAGATAGCAACTTGATAATTTGCATGCATGTGTATCTCATGGAGCTGCACATTTTGAGTGGTTAAAGGTCAAGGTCATCCTTTAAGGTCAAAGGTCAAAAAACAAAATCCAAGGGAAGTAATAAGCTTTAAAGGGATTTAGGGAGATAATTTCTGAACCTGCCAAATGATAAATAATAATTTTATTTCAAAGCGGCGCAGTAGGGGGCATTGTGTTTCTAACAAACACATCTCTTGTTTACCCTAAAAATACAATTTTAATCCAACTGATTAAACACTGTTGTGTTACTTCCTGTCTGTTAAGATTCTTTTTAATCACAAGTGTGTGAATCCTGTATAAAATAAGGAGAGCTTGAAAATCAATGTCATTTTCCTTGCATGATGTTTTTGCAAAATCTCAACCTTGAAGAAGCAAAATTTCACCACTGTAGACAATTACAGTTAAATGTGTTTGTATTTTTCGTGGCCGTTCGATTGGCCTACTTTGAAACTTAATTTTCTGTGACTGTATACTGTGACTTATTCAAAGAGCGAACAACTGCAGTGCCTTCATCGCTTTGATTTTTAGTTGTTTTCCAGAATTCTCGTGGCTTATGTTAACTAAGATTTGTGAGATTGTTTTTTTCTTTATGCGTGATTTTTTGCTTAAATCGGCGTTTAGTGCGTATATATATATTTTTCGATTTGATAAATAATTGTCGGTTATGTTCATTGGATCGGTACTTTAGAAATGTATTCCTATGTTTATTTAATTCCGCTCTGGAAGTATAACATTCTCTGTTATACCATGTTTTTTTTTATTGTAGTGAATTTTATTATGTTTTTTTTTTTTTGTTGTTTTTTAATTTCGTTTTTTTCCAAACACCTCTATTGCACTCTGTTTTAAAATATTTATAAAGTAATTTGATTCCTCATCGATGTCGCGCTCGTTTAAAATGGACTGTTCGAGTGAACACAATTACGCTTTGTATTGCGATAAGACATTCTTAAATGGGTCTAATTTTGAGTCGTCCCATTTTATTTTGTAATCATATGAAGCTTCGGATTTGCTGCCTTCCTATTCGGCAACGTGTCTTGACGCGAGACTAAAGAGTATGGCCGAATGGTCAGAGAGCTCATTTGGCTGACGTATTTTAAAGTTACTTAAAAGAAAGATATCTAAGATAGCTTTTGGTTCTAAAAGTAGATAATTCACCAGACTGCTACCCCTATGTGAGTGAAAAGTGAACTCTCCTATATTTAGGTAATTTATTATATCACGGCACTTACCTATTGCATATCTCGGTCAGCAGCTGGAGCGTGCTCGTCGCGACCGAGGCGAGAGTCGCCCGCAGAAGATCTTCTAACCTGGGAAACTTTTGCGGGTGGCTCTGCTAATCCAGCTGAGTCCGTCACCCTCGAGCCGGACGTCTTCCACACTGCTGGGATTGCTGTCTTCTCCAAGATGCGGCGGACTTGTAATCCGCTGTTTATCGTCGAGAGTTCGCTGGTCCGTACCTGCCAGAGGTCCCGTCTGTAGAGGGACGGGTACGGCGGGACAGCGAGACCACCTATGTGAAGGACATACGGGACGGACCTGGGTCCGGGCTTAGCCCGGGGTGCTCACACCCAAGAACATCGAGGGGGTGGCTTTAAAGAGGGACCCCGGGGCGGCGGTACTCAGTGCGCTCAACGCGCTGGGGAAACCGTCTCGGGGATGAAGACGACAGCCGGTGTCAGCGAAAGGGGCCATAAAGGCAGAGCGGTGAGCTTGCACTCCCTTGGCGGAGGCGTTCAGACAGGAATGTCTTGAAATTATCTTTTTTTTTATTTTTTTTACCAGTGCACATTGAGGTCTGCACTGGTCTATTTGGATCTAAATTATATCTTTGGCGAAAACCCGGGAAGCCGGGTAAATTTTACCTACTTTGGCTCAAAATTAATCTTATTCCCCTGAAAGGTCACAGGGGCAGGTGTATACATTTAGCAGTCGTGAAGACGCTGGAGCACCTGTAAATAAATCTCTTATTAAAAAAAATAAAAAAAAATAAAGGGAGACAACTGTTGTCAATTTTCGGTACAGTTATCTTCTAGAGTTATCTGCCACGCAAGGTTTGCACATCAATAAACTAAAAAAACATATGTTTAAAAATATATGTCCTAACATCTAAAAGAAACATTTTAGTTTACCTGCACAGATCTTTTCCGACATGACTTATACGTCGTAAAGAATCTGCTACGTTTTAAATAAAACGTACCAAAACAGAAAAGAGAAAAAATGCTTTATACATAACATCGATATTTACCAGCTTACAGGCTTACGGGTAATTTTAATTATGATTATCATTGGACAAAATTACGCCAATGAAAAAATACAACTTAAAAAACTTTGTTTGTAAATTTACAATTGTAACATTACCTCTAGTTTTACATTTTTAAATTTCGCCCTGAGCCTCCAATCTTTATTTAAAAAAAAAAATAAAAATTGTTGCATTATGAAAAGCCGCTTTTAAGAGCCATTATTTTTAGAGCAATTTGTATTTTAATAACAATGTACTCGTAAGATGTCAAAATTAAATAATATAAACATTGGTTTTGCAAATTCTTGGGAGTAAATACTATCAGGGATGTATAATGTATTATACATCCCTGATACTATAGATATATTGCATGTGATAACTTAATGAAATTCTTTTTACTATACAATATATTAACATATTTATTGCCATCAAAACCTTTTTACCCAATAATCAAGCGGTTTGTCTTGGCAATGCAATAATATTCGTGAAGCTTGTTGTACCGACTTGCCTTGGTTCTAACATTTTATGACGCGTGCAAGCTTTCAAGTGTCAAAACATGTACAGTGTAAATTATTTATTATGTTCGGTAACATTGATAAAGAGTCAATAGACACAATATGCATATTAAGCCCTTAATTGTCTCTCTTATTTAACAAACAACGCTTTAGTTCACAAGATCATCAACAAATAAAATACTAAACACATTTTTTCCCTAACTAAATAAATGAAACAATGCATACGTAAATTTGATGTTTGATGTGTTTGTGTGTGTGTTTTTTTTTCTTTCTTTTAAATCTCACGACAATATGTTTGATGTAGAATGCCACGATCAAAACAAAAAGAAACAGCGATAAATAGGAAACAGCAGTAAGAACAAGTTTACCAACTTATCAATATGTTATCTATCATTTCGAAAAATCACTCCGGCTTTTACATGTCATAATTATATTGAATGAATCGGTATAGATGCAGTACTTATGTTCACATATTCCATCAAAATACGATGAATATATTTCGGTATTTAATCCTTAAATCTTGAACACAATATTAAACTTTCTTTTTGAATATACATGCAATTTATTATGGGGAGTTATGTACATTTATATTTATTAAATGTTTTGAGAACGCTTTAATAGGGTTCTTATTTTATATTAGTTATGCGACGTTTGTTAATTTTTGTTTGAAAGAGAATTATTAGAACAAAGCTTGTATCATGATGGCTCATTTAAATATTACATCATTCTTTTTCATTATTTTGCAAATTGTCCGCGTGCGGATAGGTGTTTAGCCCTGTCATCTGAAAACAACATTGTGATAACAGCTTTAATCAATAAAGAAAGGGCATCTTATCTTTCGGATCATTGATATTCATTTTTGNCTGTCTCCAATGAACTCTATGGGTGATGGGGCTGGATCCAATGAACTCTATGGGTGATGGGGCTGGATCCAATGAACTCTATGGGTGATGGGGCTGGATCCAATGAACTTAATTATGACAAAAAGTCTATTGAGTCTGACAAGGAAGAGATCAGTGGGAATAACTTAAACAGGGACAACGAGGGGTTCAGTTGGTTAAAGAAATTGTTACCTGATGAATTACGAGAGTTACAAAAAGAAGATAAGGACATTTCAGAATTAATACGACTTAAAACTTTGTTCCAAAATAAACCTGATAAATCTGAGATTAGGTTTACCAGCAGTGATGTCATGACAATGTGGCAATCCTGGGAAGTAATGATAGTCTGCAATGGGATCCTGTATCACAAGAACATTAGTTGTCTGGGAGATGAAGTCCTTTTGCTGGTCGCTCCTCTGAAACTAAGATCTGACATATTTGATGGACTACATAGGCAGCGTTATTCTGGTCCTTTAGGAAGGGATAGGACTGCCGATTCAATCAAGCGCCGTTTCTATTGGCCCGGTCTCTCCAGTGATGTAGCCAGATGGGTGAAAGAATGTGACATGTGTGCAAGAGGGAAGCCAGGTCCTGGAAAAGGAAAAAATGCATTGTCTCAAATAAAGGCGAATCGGGTGATGCAAATATTTGCTGTTGATATCATGGGTCCCCTCATAACAACTAAGAAGAATAATGAGTATATTCTGGTATGTGGAGATTATTATAGCAAGTGGAAAATGGCGTTTGCAATACCTAATCAGACTGCATATACAGTGGCTGAAGTATTGGTAACTCGAGTGTTTTCGGTTTTCGGCTTACCAACCCAAATTCATACAGACCAAGGAAGAAACTTTGAATCCAAATTGTTCAGTGCCTTGTGTAAAATGTTAGGAATTGAAAAAACGAGAACATGTGCGTTTAACCCCAAATCAGATGGCATGATAGAACGGTGTAACAGAACTGTTATTTCAATGTTAAAGTTATTTCTATCTTCCGAGGAAAATTTCCGTGATTGGGACGATCATTTGGACTATGTTATGTCGGCTTATAGAGCTACACAACACAAAAGTACGGGATGTTCCCCAAATTTATTAATGTTAGGTAGAGAAATAGACACTCCAATTGATGTCATGTATGGCCCGCCTCCAAATCAAATAGAGCCGGAATGTCCAGTTCAATATGTGGAATGGGTGAGAAACGCTATGCGTAAATCTTTTGATATAGCCCATACAAATTTAGGGATTTCAGCGGAAGGGCAGAAGAAATATTATGATCGTTATCTTAAACCCAGAGAGTATCAAGAGGGAGATTGGGTTTGGAGATGGTATCCCCCAGCAGCCAATCAAAAACTGGGTCTGGGTTGGACGGGACCTTACTTGGTTTTGAAGAAAATCACTAACTTGACATACTGCATACAAAAAAGTGAGGCCACTCCAAGTATTGTTGTTCATGTTGATCACTTGAAGCCGTATGAAGGTACACATGCTCCTGAAAACTGGGTTAAACGGGATCTGAAACAAACAGATGAGAATGAGATTTCTTTGAGAAAAGTAGTCACAGACTCTGTTAATAAACCAAGTACAAAATCAGGATTAGACTATTCTTCAGAAGAAGAAGAAGTTACTCCATACATTCCACATTCCCGACGGGAACGTATCATTAAGCCAAGGAGAATTTATGATCCAGGCTAAAATGTGAACATTTAAGTTAGAATGCAAACTAGGGAACAATTGACATGTATATATTGTATAATATGAGTTGTCGAGTTGAACTGATCATCTCAGAAGATTGTTAGCAGATACTGTACGGCATTGACTAATTGTTTACATGTTGCATGTTCATTTTGCAATCAAAATCTGCATATAGGGATAAATCTTTACTTTTAATTAAAATCAATATTATGTTGATTTATGCAATAAGAATGGAGGGATGATGAGGGTTTTCTTTGGATTTACTTATCAAGTTATCCATATTTTTGTTATTTTAATTTTTGTAATGGTACTATAAGGGATTATAGATATTAGTTCTTGTTTCTCAAAACAAGAATAAGTCTTGTTGATTGAAGGGGGAAGGGGAATAGTAATTGTTGATTATGCATGTATTAAAAAAAAAATGTGTTAAATTAACAAGTTGTTCATATGATTAAAAAACATTGTATATAAAATTATTTTTTACATACTGCTATAAAAATAGTTGTAGAATTGTACTTGGTATAGGAACCTGTAAGATCAGATATGGCAAATCATTAATGGCATGTTGTAATTAAAAAGAATGCAAGTTATAGCTTGCACATTTGGAAACCAGAATATATAACTGGTCATACATAATTATGACGCTTGGATTAAACTTTTGTACATATGAACAACGTTACACAATTTAAGAAGTGTACTTGATTTGCCAAGGCTAAAGTCTGGTATCTGCGTTGATCTCATATATTGGGAAAGGAAACTGTAAAACAGAAAACATGTTAAAAACCTGGTTTGAATAATAAAATATTATAAATGTATACGGGAGATAAATTAATATTTTTAGATGAATGGGAACTTGTTAGTAAATCATAAGTATATTATTAATAAGAATTGAATACGATTGTTTAAAGTTGCAATGCTTGTCAAGATTGACAATAAGATTAGTTTTAATTATTGAATGTCATGAGCGTCCGTTTTATATCCGGAGACTGAATATCCGGATCATTATCACTTTTTGATTGTCTGTATTTATTTTGTTTAAACTCTTGTGCGATCTTTATGATCACAAATGTATAAAATTAAAGGATAAACAAATTTATCATGAATAGATTGAAATTATCGTAAATACTAACTCGTAACCTTAACAAAATGTATCTTGATGATATAGCGCTGTAGACGATTTTGTAAATTACTTGTTGTTTTATATTATCGAAGCACAATGTCGTTGTCGGCTTCGGTGCTTTGTCGATTTTTTGCAAATACACAATTCTCCAATTGTAAAGGGGTAGAATAAAAGTTAATACGATTAATTACTGTATTTGAATTGAATTTAAGTAAAATTAGTATTAAGTATTGCTTTAAGTTTAAACAGAGAAAATGTTGATATTATATTATAAAATTATTCTCGCTAACTTTTTTTTTAAAGGAAAAATAAATAAATAAATAAAATTTCTTCCTATTATTAACTATATGTGTGCTAATACTAAACTATTTTGCAGAATGGAGTTAAGCAGGTCAATATTTCCAGTACATGGCAACTACCAATGCCCTGTTCCAAGTTGCAGCGCCTCCGGTTTTGCCAAACTGAAACATTATAATGAACATTGGCAACGAGTTCATGTACGAACCAGTCGACTCTATAGATGCCTCGTATGCCCGTTCACCACTTACAAGCTGAGTAAGGCTAGGGCCCATACTCGATCATTCGGGCATCGTCATTGCTGTATGGCCGTCGAGGTCTTTAACGGACATTACATACCACCTGGTGAAACTCTACGGCCCAGAGCTGCTTCTGTTGAAGAACGGGTAGAGTTGGCGGCCAGTCGAGAACAGGCGAGGAGGGACCGGGAGAGCAATGTAAACATGGATCTCGTAGAATACTTCACTCAACAATGGGCTGAGGTCCATGAATTGGACTATTATCACGACTAGTGTTTACCGTGACTGACTTGTGTGTAATATTTTAATATCAATGTTTAATATTATATAAGAGCAATTGAATTAATCCTTAAATAAATTTCATTTCATTCAATTATTTTGTTAAGGGGGGAGGAATGTAATAGGACTGATTTTTCTCCCTTTTAATTAATTATTTCCCTTTTTGTTATTTAAACTTTAATATAATGTTGTTAAGGGGTTTGTGTATTTTTTGTGTTGGGTGGGTGTTTCTTATACTTAAATTCTAGTTGAGGGTGGGAGTGGGTTTGTTTGTACATTGTTATATTTTTTACATTCATATATTGTTTATACTCTGTACTCTGGGAAGTCATCTTCCATTGAAGGAGTCATTGCTCCGACTAAGGATAACGCCTTACAAAGGTATTATTGGAATCTAGAATTCCACTTTATAGATAATTCCCAGCTTAGTATTTAATAGAATATTTAATAATAGAGTAATTAATAAAGGATTTAATTATTTCATATTCTTTGAGTTGCCTTGATCCCAAAAGCCTTTATAGGTTTAATAGCTTAATTGAACCCGAGACTATTACATTGGTGGAGATGCCGGGGAATTATTTAAAGGGACAGGTTTAATTTCTGTGAAATAGGTGAAAGAGTATTGCAAAGATTTAGCGATAATTGGGTTTTTATATACATTGAGATTTACCTTTATGGATCATAGATATTGTGGTTGGAAGTTGAAAGTTTTGACTAATTCACAGATATTGTGCTTGGGATGTAAGACAATTTGAGGTATTGTATTGGGTGAGATTTATGGTTGACTGGGTTCTTGTTACAATAGTTATAGTTGATAGATATAGTGATTTGAGGCTGACTAGATGTAATATCGTTCTTTATTGAGATTGAGAATATCTGAGATTGAGGTCAATTTTATTGAGATTGTTTGCATTTGAGGTTGTTTGATATGACTTAAGAATTAGAATAGGAGGCTATTGAGATGGTGTGTTTACACATGCTTTTGATGGGAATAGGTTTAAATTATTAGTTGACTACCCAGTAGTGTTGTTTTAGTAGTTTATATCTACATGGTAGGATTAGTAGAAACTTGATTATTTACGTGGTTTGCAGTTTATTTAAACCAGTTGTGTGTATTTGAGGGCATTTGATTAGGATATTGTGCATGGAGGTTAAACATTTCATGAACTGTGTATTGTGTTTTAGAAATTATTTTTAGTTGGTATGGCCTATGCAGATGCACATTTGAAAGGGAATTTATCTCAAAGTGATAATTATTCGTTACTTACTAGCATTAATGAAGGAATAGAAAGTATACTAACCATGTTCTCCACACCTAGCTTTTTAGCTAGTAATGCTGATACAGCAGGAGTAAGAAGCAAAACGAAGGTTCCCAGTAAGCCCAAATTTGATCCTGATTTCAGCCCTAACACTCAGAGAATGGAACATAATGCAAAAAGTGGAGAATTAGGGGTTGATAAAAGGGACCGTTCAGAACAAAGCTTAGACGAACACTTTCATGAACAATATTTTCACAGGGATGTGCCCCGTAGAGATTTTCATAGTGACCCTTATGAACCAAGAACCTATTTAGATTCAAATAGGGGATTTGAGCATGAGTCTAGAACTGGCAGGGATTTTTCAAGTAGTTTAAATACACCTTCAAGGCCACTGGGAAGAGGTACCATGAAGCCTGATAAATTTGATTGTAAAACATGGGAATGGTCTGATTATGTGGTACATTTTGAGCAAGTTAGCGAGTGGAATGGGTGGACTGAACGAGAAAAGGGGTGTATGCTAACCATGTGTCTAAGAGGGGAGGCCCAGCAGATATTGTCTACTTTGCATCCTTCAAAATTACAAAACTACAGGGCCATTAAGGAAATTTTGGACCAGCGGTTCACACCTAGAGAACGAGTTTTGGCATACAGATGCGAATTCAGGGCAAGGAAAAGGGAAAGAAACGAATCAGTAACAGCTTTTGGAAATGCTCTTAGGAAATTAGGGAATAAAGCTTTTCCAGAAATGGAACCACGGGCATTAGAGACATGTATAATTGACCAATATGTTCAAGGTTTAGGTAATTTTGAATTACAAAAACATGTTCAATTCACCCATCCATTCACTCTTGATGCTGCAATTAGTGCTGCAGTTGAGTACTGTGCTTTACAGGGCTCTTTAGATAGTAAACCCAGAGACTTGGAATCCCTAAATCAAACCATGATGTATAGTGACCCTGTTGCCTCTCTAAGATCCTCAGTTATGCGGACAGAATGTTCAGTAGAGGACTTGCAAGAAATGTTCAGTTCAATTCTGGAGGAAAAAATGCAAAAACTTGCAGTGAATCTTAATCAAAATAGTAGAAACAGAAACTTTCAGACAAGCAGTGAAAATGATAAAAGCTATCACCTCCCCAGAAACGTTGATTCAGGTTTTACTAACAGAACTCCACACAACTATACATCTGATTATAAGTCCTCTCAGAACTCTCCCAATAATTTTGTCCAGCAAAACTTTCCCCAACACTCAAGAAATGATGGGTTTAGGAACAGCAATTTAAGGCAGAACAGTACTAACTATCCCTCCAGATACAATGGTCCATTTGATAGACAATCACAGCGTTACAAGCAAGTTAGGTTTGAAAGAGATGACAGGCTAGACTTTCCAGAATCATGACAAAGACAAACAGGCCAGTCTGACCATAATTATGGAAATAATGCAAATCCTCATAGGGAATATGGGAATCTTGATGATCAAGTTCATGTTCAAAACCCTAGCCGAGCAATTATTTGTAGGTATTGCGGGGGGAAAGGTCATGTAGAAAGGAGATGCCCCGTAAAGAACCAGGAAAACTACCATTGACTAGCACAGAGGCCAATGTGTTAGTCAACGAGTCCATTAGGCCAAAACATCAAGAAACTTTTGACATTCATGACATTCAGAATGTAGTTGTAGACTCATACCTGCCTGATTCGGATAAGGGGATAGAGAATAAAGAACATTTGGTAGAATAACGACAGGTAGATCAACAAGTAAGTAGTCAAGGNTATAATTGCGGTTATAGTCTGACTTATAAGGTTGTTGTTGTCGTAAATTACTTTAATTGGTGATGACGTATAAGCTCCATTTAATTCCTTGTTATGTGTAATGCATAACGATTAAAATCTGAAGTTGTAAATATATAAATTAAGCGAGGTAGTTCATATTTCTATCTAGTGGAATATAAACTTATTTGAAATTCGTATTATAATTGAGCCGCTCTCTGTGAAAAGGTGGTTTAATGCATGTGCGTAAAGTGTCGTCCCAGACTAGCCTGTGCAGTCCGCACAGGCTTATCAGTGACAACACTTTCCGCTTAAAGTGGATTTTTGCTAGAAAGAGACTTATTTTAAAACTAAAAATATCATAAAAGCGGAAAGTGTCGTCCCCGATTAGCCTGTGCGGACTGCACAGGCTAATCTTTGATTACAATTTACGCACAAGCATTATACCCAGTTTTTTCAGAACGCGACACATTATTCCAGCCCGGTATATTAAAGAGGAAACGTGGGATTTCGATAGCTTTTAAAAACCAGGAGTCAATTGACGATGTGATTGAAATGTTCATGGGTCTTAAATGATATTTTTAGAGGTCAAAAAACTGGAGACCAGATGTTTTGTTTCAGAATATTTGTTGATTGCTATACAAATGTTGCTTTGTATAAATTTAAGTATATTACATGTACTTAAAAAAAAAACATAACTATTTGTGTTATATACAGATTTTTTTATATTTAATTTCATGGTAACATTTGCATCCAAATGATGCAAGGCAGATAATATGGAGGAGTCAAAAGTGACACAAGTGAAAAATGCTTGCATCAAAAAGCAGGATTCTGCTTCAATTGAAATTTCTGGAAACGGTTATTCATGTAAATGACGTTGCGGTTATTGTTTCCTGAAACCTGACATTGTCTTCATAGACCTGAAACAAAAGACATCATATGTGTCGTGTTCTGAGAAAACTGGGCAAAATGAATGTGCGTAAAGTGTCGTCCCAGCTTAGCCTGTGCAGTCCACACAGACTAATTATGGTCGACACTTTCCACCTAAATTGGATTTTTGCTAAGAAGAGACTTCATTTAAAAGAAAAATGTCATAAAAGAGGAAAGTGTCGTCCCTGATTAGCCTGTGCGGGCTTCACAGGCTAATCTGGGAGGACACTTTATGCACATGCATTATTCCCGGTTTTCTCAGAACGCGACACATATAAGCGTTTTGTTCTGCCATTATATGAATCGTGGGCGCACTGTACGTATGTTGGTCGATCCCCTCATTAAGATTTATTATAGCAGCGTTAATGGGAATCTTACAATTATTGATTCTTTATTGTTAACAATCATCTGAGCAAGTGTTTGTCCTGGAAAGTTGTTAGTGATTGTAAACAACTACCCATGACCTGTACCAATGTGTAGTTTCTGTTGTTACTCATAAAAGACAGGATATAGTTTTTAACAGACATACAGACATTTTATTCAAGACTTGCACATAGTTCATCATCTAAACACACACATTTACAAATAATATGTCATCATGATAAGGCGTTCATATTGCCGTATTTTTTGACAAAAGACTAAACAAAAAAGACAAACAAAAAACAACAGTTAGGAAAAAGTTGTTAAGTTTTACATAAATTACCATAAAATGTTATGTTGTAGAGATGAGCAAATATTGAATATGTATTTGAATTTGCAAAGCATATGAATACAGACGTGGTTGACATTTTTTTTGATACATACAATGATTATTTTCTCTAACAACTATTTTAACACAGCTAACAATATTGAAATAAATATTAACATTAACATTAACACAGCTAACACTATTGACATAAATATAAGCATTAACATTTTCTGCAGTTGATACAATTTAATGCTTAAAATTGTTCCATTTGTATTCATACATAATAAAATCAACAAACATTAGTTTGTATTAGATATATCATGAGCATTTCAATATGGTGTGTATCTACCCAATTCACTGTAAACTGTGGCATTACAAGTATCAGGTTTAACATTAAGTATTCGTTTACAAAATTTTACGTGTATTCTTTCTATTTCTTTTGCTTTTGAATATTCCCATGTTTCTGCTGCATACTTTAACCAGTTCCGCAAATCTGTCAGCTTTGAAAACATCATCTTAGCTGACCAACTATAGGCAGTATAGTATGTCCATTTAATAAAATCACGGGCGAATGGGCAAAATGGACATCAGCGGGATAATGTTTCTGTTATGTGAATTCTATAATAAAAGACATGACAGGCAAAGGAAAATAAACACGAAGTTTCTAAATTATGAGCCGGGTACATTTAATTAATAATTATAATAAATAATTAACATCCGACAGACCCGGACATTTCATTCTTTGATCCGATTGTCACATTTATTAGAGCATACTTATTACCGTATATTCTTTTATCTCAAATACTCTAAATACCTTCGAACCTAGATCAATTTCTGTGATCACTAGCAGATATGCTGATGTTATTTCGTTAACTACATATGCGTAATACATAATACTAATGAAACGCGTGTGCAAACGACAACTGTCTTGAAATAAATAATGCTATGTTCCGATTGTCGTGCGATATGTTATAATGATATTCTATGAAAAAGAAAACGTCAGCGTACTTGCCAGAAAAATGTTTTTTTAAATAGAAAATGGGAATATCACCAAAGGAAAACAACCTTGTCATGTACATTACTTTGAATGTTTGACTTGGGGATGGTCTAATGGAAATTAATGGTATACGTAGACAAACAAGAAACGCTGCACAATTGATTTGACCATGTCTATGGGTATTACGTAACTTATATTTAAAAAATGTGATTCACGCTAGAACAGATCATAGAGTACTGATGTACAGGACGTTAAAATAGTTTTTTAAGTATTTGTTTCTCAAGAAAAACCATATGAAATTAAAATAAATATAATACGGTTTAAAGAATACAAATTGACAGTGAACATACGTTGAGTGCATTCACCCTCGCACATTTTCGTGTTGGTATTTATGTAATTAATTCTTCTGTAGGTATCGTTGAGTTTGTTGGTATATATCTCTTAGGCATGTGTATGTTTCCCTCGTTTATGAATAATAGGTAGTTTTATTTTAGAACACATGGCAAGATTTTTTATTTTTTATTTTGCCAGTCTGTAAACAGGTTCATTTCACGATCGCTGCCATCGATAAAACATGTGCGTATAAATGGACACGCACTTGATTCAAACACACGTGTTCACACATGATGCCCCATAGTTTCCACGATGATTGTCTAAGCACTAAATAAGATGTCATACAAGGGCAAGTACCGATGACAAGCCTTTGAAATATTGCACCTTTTCGACCTTTTGAAAACGTAAGTGTATAGTTGTTAAAACATGTCATTAGCTGTGATAATCAACACATATATATCAGTATTCTCGCGGTATAATTGTGCGAAAGTTTCATATCCCTTCTCGGCTTGTCTTGAGGCGGTGCCAAGCGAACTTTTTATACAGCGGTATTTAAAAAAAGATATGAGTCGCGCTCTGTGAAAAGGGCAGTCTGCCCAGGCTAATCAGGGACGACACTTTCCGCTTTTATGGAACTTTTTGTTCCAAGGAAGACTCTTCTTGACGAAAATTCAGTTAAGGCGGAAAGTTTCTTCCCTGATTAGACTAGCACCGATGACTATATAAATGCGATGTTTTACAACAAATGATCTAGTAACTGGAATAAAATCGTTATTCATTTTTTTATTTTTTTATTTATTTATTAATCAAAATATAGTCACTCGACCAGATTTGTGGAAATGTCTTTATTATATCACATAACTCGGGAGAGTTCGAAGGCAAAGAGAGCAAACAACGGACCACAACATATCTTGCGTTTAAAATCACATATTTGAACATTTTGTTACAGAGTAAACAACGCACGTGTAAGTTAAAATACAAGAAAGAATACAGCTAATCAATTGATACAGCGACCAATCAAAGAGTAAACAGTATAGTCCCTGTTAAGCCCAATACACTATTCGGTAATACGAATATACTTCTTATTATCTCAAATAACAACCGTTTACATTGAAAAAAAACTTAAATGACCGTTAATAAATGTCACTATAAATTTAGCATTCATTTAACAAATACTACATATAAGATCATATATTTTTTTTTGAAATCATGATGCCGAACAAGCCCCTTGTGATTGATGCATTTTTTTTTGTGTGTGATGGTTTTTGTACTTTTACTACTACTACTTCTACTACTGCTACGCATACTGACCGAACACGTTATGACGTATTAGCATCATTAAGACAATATAAATGCTCCATAGATTGAAATTGTTTATCCCCCCCCCCCCGTGAACATGTCGTTAAGACATTCTGACGTGAACAGCTTAGCGTATTGAACCTCGCTTGCTTTCGCCTACAGGGCGCCATGTTGACATGTCTTGCGTCTAATCCAGGCGCAAAGGCAGCCCGTGAACATTGGGGCCGCGGATGGTATTTTGAAATGCCGCTGTTATACACGCCTTTTCTACTCAAAGTTGATATTCGAGACACAGTGTTGATAATGTATTTCAAGGTCAGATAAATATAAGTTAATGGAATAAAGACGCTGGGATAAATGCAACTACATTTGCTATATCTTACAGCATTATTGTTTAGGGAATGTAAAACTTCGAGGTTAGCCATATTTTATTTTATGAATATTTCGTACAAAAACAGTTCAAGAAAAGAATAAATGAAAATGTGCGCGCATTTTTCCATTAGACGATTTTCTCATCCGTGTCAGAGCAGTGAGAACTCCTCTCTAAAACAATGGCATATTGTATGTACCCAAAATGTAAAAGCCGCGATCAAGAGAAACATTAAAAGCATCCGTCCGATCGTTCATTCTTTGAGAGATATATTAGAAGCATGCGTTTGATTGCTCATACCCGAGCGATATATTAGAAACATGCGTCCGATCGTTCATACATTGAGAGATCCAGTAGAAGCATGTTTTACGGTGAACACATACAGAAATATTTTTTTAAATTTCGATTACCCGTGATTTCATTTAAACATGCATTTGCAGCAAAAGTTATTCAATAACAATATCGTAAAATAATGAAAATACATACATACCATATCGTTTTGAACGGTTATATTTAAAAATCTTGAAGGATTTGAGCATACATCAAGATGATTAATTGGATTCGCAAAACTGACGAAACTTTTAAGGGCAGATTGAATCTAAAGTGCAACTTGCGTCTCGTGGTAGGTTAAGAACACATAAACACATACATTGATAGGGTGATCTATTTCAATGTTATGTTAAGATATCAATATTTATTTAAATGATTGAATTACTATCTTTTTCCGCGTAATGTATCCATTAAACAATCTTCAACATCATAGTTTAACGTTCTTTTTCAGATGGTTGTTTTTCTTAAATACATAAAATGCTTATACATGTTGAATTTTGTTCAAAACTGCTTGTTTTCAAGCAATTAGGACCCTATAGGAGATATACTATTAACCAATATGCAATCATTACATTTACTGATGACAACTGACCTGGCAACTGGCATAGCAATTGTAGCTGCTCGGACAAACTTTGGACAGTATATTTTAAATCATTTTACTCTTAAAGGGACCTTTTCACGTTTTGGAATATTGACAAAATTAAAAAATAATTGTTTTAGAATCGAAAGTTATGATATGTGTTTGAAAACAGTAATACTGAGTATTGACCATTCTCAAAAATATTCATTATATGCATCTTTAGATGATTTAAAAACCTGAAAATTATAAAGCGTTGCAACGCAAAACGATTGAATAATTTGGAGAGTTCTGTTGTTGTCGTTATATTTTGTGACACTACGAGGATTGCATATATAAAGTATAAATACATCAATCTATGTATGAGAACAGATGGCCGAGTGGTCTAAGCGTTAGTATTTTACTACAGGGGTCAGTGGTCCGAGCCCAGTTGCGGATTACTTTTTTTTCTTTTTTTAATTTGTATTCTTGTTTTTTTTCTGGAGCTTTTTAAGTTCAATGTATAAATTTATCAATGTAACGCATGTACTGACAAGCTTCAATACATGCCACCATCTGTGAAAGAGTCCCTTTAACTATGTTCATAGTTCACCTACATACATCGCATGTATATCAGAATAAGCGCAACTAAGTCATTTTCTGTTAATTTCCAACATATTTCTTATTAGATATGGACAGTATTTATCCGATTTCCAGGAACATGTATAATGTTTAATAAACATGTATGATATTCACTTTTTGAATTTGACATCAAATCGAGAACAACGGTGGAAAATCAATAAATGAATGAATATATATATATAAATTTAAACTATCTTATATATCATCTTATAAAAATAATATGCATTTTTTTATTTCCAGGCAAACGCCAAACTTTTAAAGCTGGAAATAAAAACGAGAGGATTATTGTATTGTAGGCAATCACGTTCTTCAAGTAAGACAGCCGCTTTCTGGATATTAAATGACGTAGTCGGAACAAAAAGATACTCTACAATTTTGATGATAATAATCTCCCGACCTATCAACAATGGAACTGTTTGATAAGTATCCCCAATAATTATAATGACTCCCTTAAGCAAATATTTATACAAGTTATATTTGTATGATTCATTTAGAAGTTCAACGGATATTACATATTAGCCATATAGATATTAATATTATGTGGCATTTTTACGTCAATATTACCTTTCCCAGAAAGCCCCCTCTTCTCCCCAGATATCAGAGAGATTGCACGTTATATCTTGTTCGTGGATATCGAAATGGCATAGTGTTTTCGTGCAGTTTGCACAAGCTAATCAGGGAAAACACTCTCCGCCTAGACTGGATTTCGCTAAGAAGAGACTTGCTTAAAACGAAACAGCAACATAAACGCGGAAAGTATCGTCCCTGATTCGCCTGTGCAGACTGAACAGGCTTATCTGGGACGACACTTAACGCACACGCATTACGCTCCGTTTTTGCAGAGCGAGGCTCAAATAATACTCCGTATCAGTGTTACGCGTGTGCCATGTATGCTCGGTGAAGATGGGAACTGTTAACATAACACTGGTATGCACCACCGAGCTCTTGTGGCGTTCGTCTTGAAAAGAGTATTTCTATTTCAACGTTCATTGCGTTTCTTATGATTTCCTTCGATAAAATTGTCGTTTCAGAAATTGTATGTATATTTTGTATGCTTATGTTTCATCACAATCAGAACGCAATGCAATCTGTATATAGGATTGAAAAACAAAATAAAAGTCGGTACCCATAATAATTATTTACTATCAAATTGTAAAAGCCTGGTAAAAAAATAAACACGACGATGAGGATAAAAAGACGCTTAGACCGTGACAAAATGGAAGAGAACTACCACTACAACTTTGTCATTCCTTATGAGGGAGGACCGGCATTTTTTAACACATTATACAGGGTCCATACAGAAATATTTAAATCCATGGAAAGCTTTCAAAGATTTTGTTGGTGTCTCTTCTTGCAGTGCAATTGTTTAAAGAACAGTTTATAGTATTACACCTTGTTTGCACAAGCTGATTTTTCTGTACAAAGTCTGATATATACGAGTTACAAAATAGCTCTACAAATTGTTCGATTTTTGTTAATATGGCAACGAACATATGTCCGACATGTATTTTTGCGTACACATGTATTAACATCTTCTGCAAATGTATGCTGATGCAACTTTTTGGTGTGCCTTTGCATGGCTACAATCGTGATATATAGAATGTTTGTAACATTTAACTGATACATAATAGTGACGTTATAGTGTTAATAAAGTTCTTTTGATGCCGTGTAGTACGTGAACAAAATGACCGCAATGATGCCGACTTTTTAGCACACTCGTCTTTAAAGTCACCTTTTTACGTTTTGATAAATTGACACGATTGAAAAAAAAGTGTTTCAGATTTGAAAATTTTCGTTTGAGTTATGTTTTTTTGTGCTAGGGAACAGTAATACTCAACATTTACCATGCTCTAAAAAAATCAATTCTATGCATCTTTTGACTGTGCAAAAACCTGAAAAGTGTAAAGTGTTGCATCGCAAAATGATTGTATAATTTGGAAAGGTCCGTTGATACCGTTATATTGTGTGACATTGCGAGGATTGCTTATATACGGAATAAAATACATTCAGCGTCATGCCAGCACGGATGCCCGAGTTTTCGGATGATGGCGACGACGATGATGATGATGATTGTGATGATGATGATAATGATGATGATTATGAAGGTGGTGGTGTTGTTGGTGGTATTGGTATTGGTTGTGGTGGTGTTTCTGGTGGTGAAAATGATGATGATGATGATGATGATGATGATGATGNACATTGTTAGAAACTATAAATAAAGAATAAACAAGGTACCAACTAACAAAGGAACTAAAACTATAACATAATAAACAACTAAAAAAACAAAGTGGTCTTTTCCTGGGTGAAACCCTGTTATGGAAATATAATTAAAACTTATGAAATTTCACATAAACGCTGCATTCTGATTGGATAATGTTCCATTCCATATGAATCCATATCATATGCAAATTAACTTAACAATGCAGCATTTATAAACATGTGTCGTATTTCCATTTTGTGTCACTATTGAATAGCATTTTTTCTGCATTCCATTGGTGTATGAACTGTATGAAAATAACTCCTAATTTATGCATTAAAGCCATCTGCATTAATGAAAATTAGGCTTCATTTTCCACGAATTTACACCGTTGAAAATCAGAAAAATGATATTTAATTCTTAAATATTAAACAGTGACATTTAGTACACATGTTCATGTCTAATCTACCACGCTATATTTTCCCCGTGCATTGAATACTGACTACCTGTGGGTCCCCTGTATCAGCTTCCTATAAAACCAAACGGCAACAAATGTAAAAAATTCCTTTTTATACAATCATCTACACATTTAAGGAAATTATGCTGTGAAAGTTCTAGCATTATCCACTATGTAGTTAAACAGGAGTTGAAAGCACAAAGTTTGGGATGTACATATGTGTGTACGGACAAGTGCATTGCTTAATGCCTACCACTTTGTAGGGGCATAGATATATAAACAAGGGCACTTATTCAAGTGCCTCAACCTGCTGGGATTTGTCTGGTTATTTAACATGGCCACCATTTTAAGCTAATAAACATTTTCACAAAGTTTGGTGATCAGCGGATGAGGTAGAGAGCGGAAACAAAAGAGTGGTTTGACTTACGCACCAACAGTTTTTATTTTTGGCGCCACTTTATATAACGTTATTTATGACGTCATCATGTACAACGTCATTTGAGGTTAAAAAACATTTACTCTGTTATTTAAAATGTGCTGTCAAAAGACGTAAAAATATTGTTTACATAATTTTTTCATTGTTTTGATAAATGCATAATGCCGAAACATTAAATTAAAGGAGTACAATCAGTGATTTATTATCATTCAATATCCCTTAGGATAATTAAACTGAGTGTGACAGTATCCAATGTAGGGATTGATGGTTCTTAAGCATTTTATAATAAAAAAGTCAACATTAACATTTGTTTAGAAAAATTCACTTTGAAATATGTAACGGACCCAAAGTTTTTATTTAAACACTTTAATTTAATGCAAACATCATAAAATCGCATTTTTTTTTTTTTTTTTTTTTTTT
>VMBQ01012032.1:0-10228 GCA_007657795.1 Dreissena rostriformis | reverse complement strand
GTTGGTCATTGTCGGCTCGGGTACTTCTTTAAAGTACCCCGAGTATACTTTAGTACATGAATACTACAATGTACGGGCACGCGAAATTCTGTTCATACATGTAGTTATAGCATGAATGTTAACTCTTGAAAATAGTGCATGATGCGTATTTTTTGTCCCAAGTGCAACGAAATTAGCAAAACAAATAACGATATCCATTTTATCTGCGCTACATTGTTTTTATATTGCAATGTACATGTAAATGCTCACGCTTTACATGCGGAAAACGTGATAACACTTTATATATTTTCGCGCGATTTCTAGCAGAACCAAAGATTTGCATGACAAGCGAATTTAATTGTAACAATAATAATAATGTGTGCGTCATTTGAACAATGTTATTTTGATTACCACATTCATGCCACTTTTAACGTCTCTATCTATTACTCGATAATTCCGTGTATCACGACTTCCACGGCGGTATTCCCACTGAGCAATGTGTATATCACCTGAAGTCTTTTTCTGAAAATCGGGACGAAGTGAAAGTTCTTTATTTTAAATAAACCAACATTTGTATTTTCATCAAATAGTCAACATTATTTATATTTTGTGTCGTCTGTGTATGTTGGTTTGGTTCTCATATGCATTATAGCAAATCTTACGAAAATCAATAAAGTTTTTTTGACGTTTAAAGCAAGTCTCGTCTCAAAATTATCTACGGGATTAAACTGTGTAAGCTTAAACTCAATATAGGTCTAGTAACTGACATACAAAATCATTGTTTTGACAGATGAGATCCGATGGGAATTTTATTAAAGGTATGCAGATATTCAGAAATGTTAACAATCGCACAGAAGTAAACATTCCAGCGTATTGTCTGTGTATGTTTCTATCTCTCGATAACATTTGTTATAGATTAGTATACAATGAATATTTGTTAATATTTATAATCGGCGAATCGCCGCATGTAAAGACGCGGCGTGACTCCGCGAATCGATGCCGAGGCAGAAACAGCCGCGGCGTCACTCCGCGAATTTTCGCCGAGTGCCTCGGCATCATGCCGAGTTAATACTCGTTGCGGACGCGGCGAAAATTCGTAAACAGAAGAATCTGTCCGCGGCGTAGCCGCGGACATTGTTGGTTTTGCGTGAGCTTTACTGTATTGTAATAGTTCTGCAGCTCTCATACGGAACTCTTAATTGCCACAAAACAATCAACTAACTGCTTAATATCTCGTAAAAATTATCAAATTATATTATGTTACTGTCTGGATTAATTGTTCTTGCACGAACGTTAGGGGTTCAAATGTTTATTAAATATGTAAAACTTACCGGAATCCATGTTAAAGCTCCCTAAATGCCTTTTCATGAACTGCGCAAAAATAAATAAGATTGTATGCACTAAATAGATTATACTAAAACCGTATTTTTATTGATGTAATATATTTATTTCGATATGTTTAAAGTGAGTATGAGCACAACTTTAAAATGTTTATTCACGAATGTCACCTAAAAAGTATGTTGATACTTACTTTTATAGTAGGAACGGTCATTAGTGTAAATAATATCCATACAATATGGAAACTTCGAAAATATCTGTAGTTTAAAGCCCATAAAACGCTCAAAATCAACGAATATTTCGTACATTATTTCGTAAAATAAAGTTCACACATAAATAATCAGTGTTCCTTATAGCAATAGCCAAAATTGCAACACTAGATGTGCTCTGGCAACATAGATTTAACAAGATACAAAATGCTCTTTTTTATTTTGTGTGGTTCAATATATTCAACACATGTTCATGTACCAATTTAGTTTTCGTGTGTCGTATGAATATATATCGTTGCGGGAAATTTTAAATGAAATATATTGTGCCACACAAAAATAAAAAGATCATTTTATTTCTTGTTAAATCTAATCTAAAAAAATGTATGTTACCAGACCACATCTAGCATTGAGATTTTGGCTATAGCTATAAGGATACGTCAAGGGGCTTTACGGTCTAAGATGATCAATGTATAAACCATATTACACTTGATTTATACTGTAATAACTATTTCCCAAAATCCCACAAAATTATATTTCAAACTCACAGTGTCTAAAACTATGTATATCGGTGTTGTATTACTCTGAATGTAATTTGATCTTATAAGTCTATGTTAAATCTTCAATCAAGAACTTTGTTTACATGTCACACACCTTTCAACAAAGATTTAACACGTGCGCGATCAAATAATGTTTTCCTTCATATTAATTTAAAAATACCGTAATATTCATTTATCATAATCAGAAAAACCAATTTGGCTCGCTAAAAGAGCTTAACACTTTTTTATGTCCCCCAGTCTATACTGGGGGACATATTGTTTTTGTCCTGTCTGTTGGTTTGTTGGTTTGTTTGCACAAACTTTAGCAACTTGATAGTTGGCATGCATGTGTATCTTATAGAGCTGCACATTTTGAGTAGTGAAAGGTCAAGGTCAATGTCATCCTTCAAGGTCAGAGGTCAAATATATGGGTCAAAATCGCTCACAAGGGGACATAGTGTTTCACAAACACATCACTTGTTTTAATTTATATTGTCATTATAACAATTCAGACTTATATTAATATGAACACATAAGTGTCAATCTATAAAACTATCTTTGTATGTATTATTATTAACCACACTACACGTACATTACTTTTAACGTATAAAAATGACAATAAATGCACAATCAGTATCAATACTACAAATACATTACTGTTTAAGTATAATTAATGTCAATACATATGTGTTCTTGTGTTTTCAGAATTATAACGAAAGTGTGTCCGTGGAGATCTGTGCTATAATGAGTCGCCTGGGGTACGACGAGGAGATCAGACGGTGGCGCTTTGAGAAGTACAGGGAGTGGGATAGGTTATTGAATGCATTTCCCAGTATTCCATATGTAATCACAGCTGGCAGCAAGGCAGAGGGGCTGACAAGCTTTTACGAAAGCGATCAGGACCTTTTATTCGTGATTAACCGTGTCCTCTGTGTGGAAGATGGTAGCAATCTTTACACCATACCATACGACATTGAAGTTTACCGGATGGATACACGTGTATATCCAGGACACTGTATACTGTTTCTAGAAAGACAAACGCCTTCTACAGTAAATATAATCCGCGATGCTCTGTGTGATAATGGCAATGGGGACGTTATATTAAGTAGTTGTTTATTTTTAGATGAAATGTTGATACGTCTACGTAGAAATCGACAACATGATTCCACTATTGTTCAACATGAACGCGCGGGGCCGTCGCTTCCGGTGTCACTTAATGATGAAGGTGTACTTGTTACGGATAGGGTACTCTCACTACGGTGTCACTGTCCCAGCATCCTTCAAAGATGGGCTGCAAGACCCCGCCATTGGCCGTCACCAGACATAGTCCAGAAAGTCCTATCACTAGGAGCCTATCTTACCCCGGTAGGATATAAGGGAAGTGAAACCAGCCACATGGAATGGAGGATTTGCTTCAACACCGGTGAGGCAGAACTAGTTAACAACCTTAATGACACACAAGCGAAAGTGTATGTTTTGCTTAAAATGATCCTCAAAAATATTCTAAGGCCTTGTAAGAAAGAAATAACATCTTACGTGATGAAAAATATCATATTATGGCAAGCTGAGAGTATCCACAAAAAATGTTCTATGCTCGGAGTTTGTTTCACTGGCTCCATGACGGACTGAGAAAACTCAGGACTGCTATTGTGACACAACACCTGTCATATTACATGATTCCGGAAAGAAATTTAATGGCAGCCAGTGGTTTGCAGGACAAGCAGCAAATTCAATGGGTGGCAGATATTACGGACATGATGGCGGACGGCCCAAGGCTTATACTGAGATTGCCGAAGATACGGCAGGCCGTCATCGAGTCCCCAGAGCCGTTGTTGTGGCTCAACAAGAGAAGAATGGAGCTGGAGTTACTGAACATGGAGTTTTTAATTAGACACCGACAATATAGAAATGAGAACGGAGAAGTGGATGAGTCTGTTCCTATCCCACTGTATAGTGAAGATGCTATACCTGATGATATAACTAGACGTGAGATAGAGATAGTGAGGGAGGTGATAAAACGATTGTCCGAAGAAGGCTGTGTCTTAAATAATCTGATGGATACTAACCTTAGACGGTTCATGATGATGTCATAATGAATTAAAGGGCAAAAAAAAATGAAACTGGGGAAGATTATTACAAACATGCAACAGTTGATATAGAACGTGTGGTGGTTTGAATCCTCCAGGAGATAACGAGAGTAATGATATAGTTAGTTAGGGATGCCCTACAAAAGATGTTTATGGAAGGCATTGTTATTGATTATATACCTATATAGAAGGAATGATGTTATAATGATTTGAAGTAATATGTATCATTTAATCGTTAATGTTACAAATTCAATGTTCGTATGAATGTTGTATCAATCCACTTCATTTTGTGCTGATCAATGAAATTAATATACAAAAAATGCATGTAGTTACATAAATAAACCCGGTACTTCTTCACAAATGTTTCAAGAAAAGCAAATCAAAACAAATGTTCAATATTGATTTCGGCATTTTATCTAAATATGGATATAATTCACTAATTATCCCCTTTTAAATGATTACATCATGCGTTTTTACACTGAAATATATCCAAATGTGTAGGTATAACTGAAACGAATATATGACCCAAATATTGTTAAATTGAAATGACTGTTTATTGAATTCTAAAATAAATATTGATACAATCTACTTCTATGGATAGTGATTATTTTTAAAACTTACATTCCTTTCATGCTTTGTAGATTGTTACTGATACAACTCACCAGAAGGCATTGTTTAGCCCTTCCAGTAATTTATAACAGTACCATTTTCGTTAGATCAAGAACAAAGCTCCAGTTATATTTAAAATCAGGCTATCTTAGTCCTTAATCCATGTTTTCTTTCATATTCGAGTGTAAATTCCCCTCCGTTTCATGTCCACGGTAAAATTGTTTAGTCGAGAAATGTCCGACTTTAAGATTGTTTAATATCAGTTTAAAAGTCAAGTTACGTTAATTTCATGGTACTTACTAGATAGATCAGGTTCTAGGCAAAATATTCCATAATTTTGCTGTTAAAATTTCTCATAAATGGTTTTAAACAGCTCATTTTTATCTTTAAATACTTTGTTGTTAAAATCGGAAAATGTTTCATCCGCCATATTGCTTCCGGTGTTGCCTAGGAACTGTAGAATACTTGTATCACATTCTACGTTATCGACCAATAATTTTGGTCGTGAGCGTCTGGTCGACCATCATTTGGGTCGACATTACATTTCGGTAGGTCGGTAGCGTTTGGTCGACTATGTTTTTGGTCGATCGACCATGTTTTGGGTCGACCTAGAGTTCTTAGTATATAAAGTCAGTTTCAGATTGCAAAGTAACATCTTAGAGGCAACTCCTTCACTCTGTTGAAGTAAATCATAAAATAACATTCATCGTGAGATTATTTTGAATATGTTAAACTACTACATGTAATATTAAAGCTAATATAAAGAATAAGACAATAATTATGCATTATAGCGTTACATTGAAGTCTATGTTGGGCTCGCAGTGTTTTAATTCTAAGTTGATCAACGCAATGTAAACAATGATGATTATTTTTAACCGAATTAAATGTAAAGCATAGATAATGCACACTGATATTCTAATGCGTGTGAACGAGAGCTATTTTACATATTGTTGAATGACAATTTGACCAAACATATCGTTCCATAGTTAGTTCGATATATAAATATATTGTTTATTATATATATTATATATTATTTACTATAAAGGTAGTCGGTGAGATATTATCGTAACACTGTAAGTAACTGATGGTGTATGGGATATACACCCTCAGTAATGTCATACCATACTCGAGCTTCGCTCTCGTATGGTATGAAATTACTGAAGGTGTATATCCCATACACCATCAGTTACTAACAAAGTAACTAATAATACAGCCGACTAACCATACAATGTTAGAGGGTATTGAGACCCTTTTTCGTATATGAATGTTAACACTTCTGATTTAAGAATATAAATTACGCAGGTATAGAGCAGCGTAATTGCGATAGTTTTGAGCGGTAAAGATTTAACATGCATACACGTTTTCAGTGAAATAAGACTTTGCTAAGGCAAATAGCAAATTTCAATATTTCTGCGTAAAGAATTTCTATGAAATGTTCGCATCAAATATAGCTCTTTTGGTTACATTTTACGAACTTCACTGAACAAAGTCAACTTCCATGTTCTTGTCGGTCGATGTGGCGGCGATAATGCTGCCACAGGGGGTATCGAAATTCGATATCTTATTGGTGGTCTGAGGCTACACTGACCGCATATGGAATAAGATCCATTGTCGCATGACGCGGCTAAAACAATATTTGTAAATTTAGCAATTCATTTTCAAATGATATTTACTTGTATTATGTTGTAGTACAGTAGACCCCCAATTACTCGAAATTGCGGTGACCGCGGCAGAAAATTGACGCCATCGAAACTTCGAACCGAACGATTCCTTAGTGGTTTTCTTATGAATGCAACCCATTATTATGTGCATTTGAAGCGTGTGAATGCTGCTAACACAGCATTATTCTTACTCAATAAATAGTAACCAAAGACGTTGTGAGTCTTATANAAAAAAAAAAAAAAAAAAAACATACTAAGTATCGATTAAAGCCCAGTCTCACTATGATGCCGGTGCTCTACCGGGATGAACCGGGGCTTCACCGGGGACGACCGGGATGAACCGGGGACAACCGGGGCTCCATCGGCAAAGTATTAAAATGTTAAATACCTCCGGGAAGAACCGGCAACGACCGGCGCGGCAGCGGCAACAACCGGGACGGCACCGGCAACAACCGGGACGGCACCGTAGCTCCACCGGGGCCCGTACAGACCCCGGCAGAGCTACGGCAACGCCCCGGTTGTCGCCGGTGAATGCCGGCAGAGTCCCGGTAAAGCAACGGTACATCGGTAAACCGGCGCTCTGCCGGGACGCCACCGGCATTAACCGGGGCTCCGCCTGGTTATTACCGGCGACGACCGGGGTTAAACCGGGGCGTTGCCGTAGCTCTGCCGGGGTCACATGCTGGTATAGTGCCGGTGGAGTTATGGTATACCGGGGCTCTGCCGGGACGCTGCCGGCTTTCACCGGGGCTCCACCTGGGCATTACCGGCGACAACCGGGGCTCTGCCGGTACTTCACCGGGATAAACCGTAGCTAGTCCGGGCTTGACCGGGACTCTGCCGGGTTGTTGACCCGCTTCACCCGGGGCGGCACCGGGACATTGTGCGACCGCGTTAAAAAAAAATTACGAATCATCCGGTTCTCGCCGGTCGACCGGCGTCAGCAAACCGGGATGGACCGGGGCTCTACCGGCAATAGTGAGGCTTGGGCTTTAAGGAGCTATTAATGTTTGTTTAGAAAATTGGCGATTAAGTACGCAGTACATTCAACCGTATAATTAAGCGAAAGGACGAAATTAGACAAAACCACTTTCAATATTTAACACAATTAAAAAAGAAACTCTCAAATATAAAATAATTAACTATTTATAAACAGAACATGACACATGCATTTTTTTTAATATTATATATATATGTATGATATTTATAACAGTGTGTATACGAATTTATAGTTTGTTTGTTCCACTGTAAATAAGTCATTTGTTTCATATTTAAAACTGTATACTTTGTTTAATGGTTTTTGTGTGCCCAGGAAATGTTTTAATCAAATATATATTAATGAATATTTTAGAAACAGGGCAGAAATTCCTGTTAGTATCAGAAAGTATTTTCTTTTATTAAACGAAGATGCTAAATATGCCATATAACAAAGGACATACACTACAACATTATACATAAACATGAATGAATCTGATAATTTCTGGTATTCCCTGCACATTTCGCCATATAATGATATTCATTATGCTGGTTTTCGGGACAAATTTCATTTTGTGCAAACGTGTGTTTGCACACAATGTTTTTGTAAATTAGTTAAACAATGTATATGACTGGGTTTCAACTTCTTTTTGCGCACGTTTCTTAAAAATTGGTTAATACGGAGCCAAATTATTTCAGATACTACAGTATTCTTAATCGTTTCAGGACATCTTGTTAAACAAATGTCTTCACAAAGTATGAATTACATTGTGGTACTTGAAGTAAACAGTACCAAGCAGCGATGCATGAAGATGTTGATTAATGGTAAAAATGTAGAACAGGTAGCTTTTTTAACGTACAGGTAATTCTCTCCTTAAACATCGCCTAAACCTTTAATTATTTAAGTATTGTAAATTGTATTATTTTTAAATCGTCAAAAGATGCATGTAATGGATATTCAAGAGCATGGAGAATGTTCAGTATAACTGTTTTCTCGCAAAAAGGAAACATAACTACAACGAAAATTTGCAATCTGAAACCTTTTTTTTTTCAATTTGGAATTTTTTCAAAACATGAAAAGGTCCCTTTAAACTATGTAGAGTTGCCTTAAATGCAACACATAATTCCATAACGGGTCCTATATTTCTATCACTCAATAATAAGATAATTGTCGTTTTATTTTATATACTATAATTCATCAACTGTCAACGGCAACAATAAACGAATATTTGATAGCAGATGTATCAAAGCAATGAATTATTATTTTTTTAAATGCCTCGTTTACGCACAATTAAGTTCCAATGTTCAACGTTAACTAGAAACCATATGACATTTCTTTATTAATTAATTGTGAACGTAGAAAATCAAACTTTTAAATGATAAAGTGCAACGTGTATAGGTTAATATTATCAAGTTCACTTAAACATATGTTTAAGAATATGTGTTAATAGTTAATCTTGGAAAGTACTTGATATAGCCACTCATATACAAATGTAGTAGTAAATGATAATTAAGTTAAAATATTGCACACATGGTTTAATTTGTCATTACAGACATGTGTTACTGTAATTAACAGACATTAGTGATAAATATTCAACCAATGTCTGCATTTTGGCGACATATGGGTCGGTTATATTGATTTGAAAATAACGCTGGCCGTCGATCGTTGGAACGTATGGTACCAATCGTTTTCTGTAACACTAACACCGCGTTATGCAGATAGTTTGGTTCATTGTACAATTGAGCGAATGCATGAACATTACGATCCTAATCCGTATGTAGGTTGGAATAGTTGTACGGGCACGTTATTGAGCTCAATTTAATTTTATTGAAGGTGTGCCAAACGAACACATCGGCCTCTATGTGTACAAAATATACCAGTACTGCCGTATAGTATACAATAAGAACTTGCCAAATAAATGATTATACTAGATTTAATTAAGTTATACGAAGATACGTAACATATATGCAATGACTTAATTTATTATATGCAATTCAATCCAATATATCGGCTGCCCGGTTTCAGTCACCAAAATTATTTTATCCGCGCTGTGGGATAACCGGGCTTAATGCATTTGCGTCCCAGTTTAGCATGTGGGACGGCACGTTCCGCCGAGACGCGAATTTTTGTTTAGAAGAGACGTAATTAAGTCTAAACAAATCCATGAAAGCAGAAAGTTTCGTGCTAGACTTGCCTGTGCAGAGTTTATAGGCTGATATGGGACGACAATTTATGCATGTGTATTAAGCCCGGTTTTCCCAGACCGCACCACATTTGTATTTTAATAACAACATGGCACATCCAATAACGACACAACGAACAACATTATCAAATAACTTATCGATTGTGTCACGGAAATATCTCACGTTTAAGTCGTGAAGTCAAAATAAGGACTTAACATAACACACTTTAGGATATGTCTTTCCATGTTGTACAACTACTTTTTGACATTCAAGCATAAAAAACCATTAGTTATTTTTTATTTGCAGTAGTGATCCCGTTTATACTTCCTTTATCGGATATACGAGGCTTCGAGATTAAAACTTAAGTACATAAATATATTTTGCAAACATAACAAATTAATTGTAACTTCCGTACGAATTAAATACTGCTTCGTTGAATGACGATACAGAAAATAAAACCAAACAACAAGCAGTTCTTATTGTGTTTAGTATATATGTTTTCAACATTTGTTTCTTAAAAGTTGGTGGTTTCATTTATTAAAGTCTTCATATTTATTTTTTTCAAATATTTAGTTTATTTATTAATGACACATCCTCTAAAAGGGAAACAACCTGGTTATTAAAATCAAATGATGCACCATTATACGCTC
>VMBQ01012031.1:9212-20430 GCA_007657795.1 Dreissena rostriformis | reverse complement strand
GAATAAATCACCGGCTAAATAATCAGCGACTGGAATGGCGTAAGTATAAGTGCAGTAAATAGTCAATGATAATTTTGTTTTTATTTAAGTAGACAGCGTGTTTTTTTTTTTAATAACATGGTTATTATCAAAACCGTCAGCCATTTTCAACAACGTTCAATACAAGATTTAGCTTGTATTTCATTCCTAGATTTAGATTTTTGAATATCTTGTTATGTTACTATGATAATTTGATTTAGTCCCATTTCTAATTCGTAATGTGTAATGACGATTGAACATCTTCAATGATGACTTTTTATTAATTACTTACTACATTACTATTATTGTTATATTAAGTTAATTTTTGTTTAATGTTTACTATTGCTGCAGTTACTATGCATTTGAAAAAGTTTACCAGTAAAGGCAATGTAATTATAAATGATGGAATTTTCATAGTTTATTCAAACATTTGCAATTTTAGTTTTACGTTTTAACGTTTAAGAAGTCATAGTTGCAAACGGGCTAAGATACATCGAATGGAGTTACCCTGCTCATTACAACTCGTAAGAGTTATCGGTGTGGCGTTTAAGTTTGTGTCGATTGCAAGTGGTGTAGAATTATTTAAAGGGAGATGCCCTTAATTTATTAAATTAAGATGTTGCAAAATAGTTAAACGTATTAAACACAAAACACTTACTATTCAAACAAAATAATAAATACCACATGCATGTACGTTCTGAAACTATGTAATCGTCATGAACATGTATTGGTCAATAAACTGTCAAACTTAATACTAGTGTTTCATTCAATACACTTACCATGTAACATGAAAAAATATTATTGTTCAATGCATAGGTAAATAATCGCAATACTTGTTATAACGTTCTCTTGACGACAACATGTCTACGCACCAGAACTAAAAGTATCAGAATACGACGAAGATATTATGTTATTGCGGTCCTAATTTGGCGAATTTAACGTTGGCTTAAAAGGTCACCGAATCGATAACGCCAAAGCGATAACTTTCAGACAGTTATTTGTCGCCCTTCCATGTTGGCACATGCTTAAACATGCGCAAACATTCCAAAACCCAACATTACAAACTGAAAGGACCGTTGCTAGTATAATCGATTCTCCACTTTTGTACAGTTAATTAATTGTTTAATTCGCACCAAACGTGTTCCAACTTGTGTGTAATTTAATGCATTTCAGTAAGATACACCTTATTTTTGTTCATTATAGATGATGATATTTAACCTAAATTGATTCATTTTCGGTGATCATAAAACAGATATGACGAAATGTTCAAAGTCGAATTTCTATTAGCGAAATTACTGACCAAATGTCAAAGAGCGAAATGACTGGTCAAATAAACTTCGTTTATTTACTACTGGCATTGAGGTTAACATCGTTTGTCTTCGATATTTACATTCAATGTGGAGATATTATTTGATTTCGTCATGAAAGCATTTTTTTTTGGGGGGGGGTCCCGGATTACGCGCTTATTATTGCTCTAGATTATTGATCAGTGTTCAAAAATAGCAGCGTCACAGTGACATTTTGTTTTCTAATATTAAGATAAGTTAAGAGCTGTTGACATTGAATAATGAAGTTGTATGTCGTCCCATGTATCACAATTTAACAACTTTATCTACCAATCAATATTTATCTATGCCTCGGACGGATTTCTGTTCAAGGTTTTCAAACTGGGTTTGTAGCTAAGTTAGAATTTTATATTTGGTTGTACTTTTCGCCAAACATAATTTAACAACGTCTTGTTCAGATGTTGCAATATGCATACATTTCAGCGGTTTATACTGGAAATATGTAATCTACATGAATAGACTAGAATTACTAAATGTACCAATTTCTGCGAAAAAACTTTATACATTTTGCATACTAGTAAATGATAATATACGTAACTTCAACTGTAAATGTAGATCTTTGGAAGATTTTGGTAATCTTGAACCACATGAATCCAGGGGAATCTACATTAATATCTAAAGTTAACCGAAATCTATTATCCAAAATCTTTATAAATATTTTTTTTATAATAAATTATCACTTGCAGGCACTGTAAAAAGGGATTAAGCAATCTACTCACCACATTTCAACATCAGAGTAAACAACTTGATACGAATCTAATACAATTTCGCAAATAGTGTCAAATGTCACATAAAATGGCTTGGTTGCATGCTACATACTAATCATGTATCTCGTTGAAACGTTCAATATTTTTCTAAAAAACAATCAAATTATAATCCCTGTGATGAAGAACATTAAACTTTTGTAATCTAGTAAAATGAAAGGGAATGAAATACATTATAAAATAATAGTACTCTTGTGTTCAAATCTTTTAAATATCAGGTAACTTAAAATCTGCAAAAATAAGGCAAATATATATGATAAATAATTAACGTTCCAAACAACGAAAAGTTATTGTACAGACGTACACAATTAACTAACGTATGAGAGCGGTGTTTGCCCACACACGTTGACAGCATAATATACTGCGAATCTTTTAACGATTTTTATCGGAACGATCTCAAACACTGCGTGTCATGACATGCAATAAGGTTACTTCTCTAAATACTTGTTAAGATATTACTTTTCTCTTATCTGTCACGTAATAAAATATCTCCCTGTATTTGTCATTGTCAAATTGGATAAGTTCGACGGATCATGTCGTTGTCATGCAGATGTTGGGTGGTCGCATTCTGTCCGTCATGCGTCGTCATGTTAACACTGACTTTTTATGATTATTTTTTTTCAAATTTGTTTACCAAAACATATATTTGAAAGCGGTTCATTATAACCAATATTGAAATGGCCATAACATTTCACTCGAGCTGGAATAATGTGTTCGGGTTATCTTTATTGGCAACCAACGCTCATTCGCCCTTATAGCATGTAAGGGAATAAGCAATGCCGAAGGTTTCATTATTTAGGTTTGACATCGTTATAACACACACTCAGCAACATGATAAAAAATGCCTTCTCTGAACACGCTATGCATTTTGAATGAAATATTATGCGGTTGTCCAGAAAGAAGTGTTCGAACGTTTTCCCTATGGTCAAGTATAGGCATCACCTGGAAAGCACGTGGTTTATATAAACTAAATCAGCAAAATTATTTTAAATTGTATTGAAAATAGCAAATCATCATTATCAGATGAGCGATGTAGAGCCATTTGTCATATCTTGTTTAATAGTGTTCTATTTATTTTTTTAAATTATCTGATTAATCTGAAACTTTTGATAAATTAATACTTCCACTCTTTTACAAGCCTGCATTTAATTCTCGAAGGCTCTTAAAAACGTTGGTCCGGATTTCTTGATTTATAACGCTCGTAATATTTACACAAACTGATAAGTTTGACAAGGGGATCAAGTCAAGGAGTGTTAAATGTAGCGGGTCTTTGAATTGTGATTTTTATAAATTTTATATTTGTGCTAGGTGGTACTAAAAGGGTACAAGGCCACAACCGGAGATGATAACCTACTTGAATTCGATTTTAATTCTGCAAAAGTGATTCACAATTTCCGCTCCTCTTCAAATGAATGTCTTTAAATCCCAAATAGGCAACTGTTATTAACTGTCAACAGCCAGTAAAGTTCGCAATTATTACATTTTCAATAAATCACGGGGTTTATTTTATTTGATCACGACCTGTTCAAATAAAATTATTTTCGGATTTCGTTTTCTCATTGCCCACTAGTAGTAGTAGTAGTAGTAATAGTAGTAGTAGTAGTTGTAGTAGTAGAAGTAGTAGTAGTAGTAGTAGTAGTAGTAGTAGTAGTAGTAGTATTAGTAGTAGTAGTAGTAGTAATAGTAGTAGTAGTAGTAGTAGTAGTAGTAGTAGTAGTAGTAGTAGTAGTAGAAGTAGCAGATAATAGTAGTAGTAGTAGTAGACGTAGTAGTAGTATTAGAAGAAGTCATTTTATTCATGAAAAAGATAAAACTAGTTTTCCAGTTTTAGCGCTGTTTTTATTGTTTTGTTATTTCAATTAAGATGATTTTCTTTTAATCTAGATGATTGGCTGTGAAAATGTACATTTTTACATTTATGAATAATAGCATACATTTAACACGTCATGAAGGGAAAAACAATGGTAGTAAACCCTAGTAAATAAATGGTTGGCAGACATTGACATTAATACACCAGGATATAATATTGATATGCAATACTAGTAATTGTTAAAATTTGTATTTTAAACCCGACATAGCTAGCTTCATAATAACTGTTATCATTAGCACGGTCTTATTTAATTTTAGCTCAAACGAACCAGAACAGGCGCATTTACTAAAAATGCAAACGGAAACGATAACCGCAGTGGAAACAGTCCCCTCAGAAACCAGTGTATTGCCCACCCTCCTACAAACAGAGCTATCTGGATCAAGGTAGTCAGTTTCTACTCATTAAAAGATTGTGATGGGCTTTTTTGTGTGAAGAAATTAAATTGGTAGATGTTTATTAATGAACAATTTTATTTCGAACAACAATTGTCAAAATATTTTGAATTCTAAAAATCTAATTTCTGTCAAGAGAAATTTAAAACTTTATTGAAAGGTCAGATTCTAGAAAAACCTGAATCTTTGTGAAATTTGGCCAGAATATTTATACCATTTGCAAATTGACAATGTGCAAACTGTATTAAAAACATCAAACACTTTACAAATAGTGTGGTATTAGAGAAAAGAATTATGAAACCCAGAAACAGTCTTAGGATAGAAATTCTTGTTAAAAACAAAATTAATTGTATTGTTTTCCGGCAAAGTCACAGCATAAGCTGATAAGTTATATTTCATTATGTTAACTGCTTGTTTGAACTGCTTTCGAGGACATTAAGAAAATAAGAATATGTACAACAATGCATTAAGTCACTTAAACCGACTAATGTGCACTGAATTTGACGGTTATTATATGCATGTTTTTATTTTATTTTAGTTCTAATCTTCAAGGACGACTGCAATTAGTAAACATGCAGTCAGAACCTCTAACGTCGATGGAAAAGGTTCTCAAAGAAGCTAATTCATCCCCAAACCATCTACAAACAGAGTCGTCTGGATCAAGGTAGTCGTTTACTTAATAAATGAAAGTATCCGAGGAAATAACTAGCGATTTAAGGCAGCCTAGTGGCAACAATTGTTTAACACAGTTTTCTATTGATAAAGATGTTGTTTAGCGTTCGAAGTTTGTTTTTAACACATTTGAGCCATTCAATTATTATGGTCAGACAACAGAAAAATCCAAGATGGCGTCCAAAATGGCCGTCAAAATTGAGGAAATATCTTTATTGATATTCTGCGTTTAAATCATTAAAATTATGAAACAATATTAATTATATTTAAATATTGATAGAAAACAAAACATTTAATTTACAAATGTCATAATCAATGTCATTTTCAAGGTCAAACGTCACATTTGGACGAAAAAAAAACTCTCGTGATTTTGTGTAATTTTGACATGTTACAAACTGTTAAAGTCGGTTTCTGCACAAAAAGTACTCTGCAAAACGAAATATATTGTTTGTTTTATTTCTTAATTAAATGTTAAAGATAAGCTTCATAGTGCAAAAAAGATGGAATTAACTGTTACAAGTTCAGTATCATTTTTCATTGTTGGCCATTCATAATGCATTCAAACTATCTTTTATCGTGTGAAAAGTCTAAGATCAATTTACTTTTTTTTTTTTTTGCGACGTTATAATGGTCAAGGTCAATGTCACTCCAAGGTCAAACAGATATAAACAATGTAGAATAAGAACAATCATGATCTCTTCCTTTTAATGTTCGATCCTGTGCTAGAATTATACATCCTGGTTTAATTGTTAATGGCAGCACGTGTTTATACTTGTGTAAATTTAACACCCGTAAGTTCTAAGGCGAAATTGTTAAAAAAAAGTAGGTTCATTGTTTGGAGGCTACCACAACATTAACCATCAGTAAGAAGTTAATTATTTTAATAAAGTGATTTATGCATTTAAAAAATTAACCTATATATATAGCATTCGTGTTATGCATATCAAATAACACAAGATAAAACACACTAAAATAGTGCAGTGGCCAAACAATAAAACAAAAATTGTAAATAAATTATTTCAGTTATAGTTTAAACAAAATTTACATTATAAATTAACGTTAAAAACTGGATATTCCATAATGTGTTAGCTTATGCTGATATCTTAATTAATAATACAGCTGAACTTCGTTATCTCGACGACGCTTAGGTCGACGTTTCGGATATGTCGTGGAGAGCACTTAAGTCGATTACGATTGATAAAAATTGACATGAGGTAGAATCTTGCAATATGAAGCCAGTATTGGAGTGATAATCGATTACAACATGTTTAACAAGTGTGTTGCTGATAAAAGATACTTATATGTATAACCGTAATGTTATTCTACAACGAAAAACCCGTCCGCCATTTCGGTTTTGTAGGCGAATCATTCCACTTTTACTTAACGCATTACAGGTCAAATCATGACAAACCTTATACACACTATAAAAACCAGATGTACTTTTTCGAATCTTGGTCAATCGCAGCAATTGTTATTATATTGACGTAAAGATTTTCGGCTAAACTATATGATATGATTAATTTAAAAAACACTATCAAAATACCTTTCGGTTAAATAACGGATATTTTTAATCAATAGTTATCAGAAAAAGATTGTCACCCTTCCTACACTAGTCATTTATATAAAAAAAATGCACAATTTAGACCGAATGCGCAATATAATTTAACTGTTTATTTGTACTTGCTCTAGAGAATACGTGGGAAATATTTAATATACAACAATGCATCTTTATTTTCAAACCTACTAATGTGAACGAAAAATGCCGGTTATCATACGCATGTTCTATTTCAGTTAAACTCATCTAGGACTAGCGCATTTAGTAAACACGCAATCAGAATCGTTAACGTCAGTGGAAACGGTTCTCTAAGAAACTAGTTCGTTGCCAACGACTCTAAAAACAGTACCCTCTGCATTAAGGTAGTCCCATTCTACTTATTCAAGGATGGTGGCAACGTTTTTTGTTGTAGAGGAATAAAATGGATAGCGCAACATTTCGATAATATCCATGTTTTATCGAATCCAAATGCTATGAAAACATGTTTTTGATAGTCAGCAAAGGAATATTTCTTTTACATTGGTCTTATTTACAGGTGGTTCAAGATTTAAGTTCCGCCGTAAAAGGTTAACTGAACCGCCACGCCACTATATATGTTGTATAAGCTATGGTGAATCACGTAGTGCTCCAGTTGAGCTGTTTGCTCATCCTTCGTCGAGTCCAGTATGTCCTGCATCGTTCATATTTTCTTTTTTTTTTCCCGTAAATTTGAAATTTTGTATACAATATCTAATGCATTTTTTCAATCAATTACGGATTTTAAACATTCACTTAATTTTGTTAAAACATAACAAGCCTTCTCTCACATCCTACATTTTCACGAAAACCCATATATTTGTAAACATAATAATTAAACAAAATTGCATGGTTTTACTTTCACGTTTTTTCTCTGTTTTTTGTTGTTGTTATTTTGACGCATCGCATGTGTATTCGTGTTGGTAATATTGCTGTTTTGCTTATGACGATGAGCTGTATAAGCTAAAGTCGCAGCAAAACTATCATGACTATCTTGACATATTTAGTTTGCTACCAGTAAAAAGATCAAAGTATTATGGATGCTAAAAATGGTGTCAACTGCAACAGTCTTATTTGAAAAATATTTTATTTCAGAAACATATTATATACAAAGTATGCATACATAGTTACAACTGATTTACATGTTCCGAAAATGGATAAGAACGAAAGACCAAGGTCTTGTATGGTTCTTCTCTGTACATAGTTTTTGCAGGATTGTAGCTTTACAACTCAATTGGTGGTATTCATTTTTGAGTAAACATACAATAAGGCATTGTAAAAAAGAAGGGAAGTTGTAATATAGAAGGAAAAACAGTTTTAATATAAAAACAATATGTAATACAATAAGAAGTAGCGAACAATGACATTGAGACCGGGATCGGACGAAGAAGGGTAGTGAAAAGTTCAAATATAGTGTGGAAAACAGAGGTTTGAAAGGTTGCTTTTTGTTATTTTTTATTGTTTGTTATTTTGGTGTTTTGATGTTTTGATGTGACAGATAACTAGGTATCAAAGCGTAATATGCCTTATATACGTGTGAACTGCATCACAGATACGAGTGTTTTTCTCAAAGTCAATACATTCGTCGCCATACAATAATGTGTTTAGAGATGTAGGTGCCAAAGGGGTAATTACATTGATGAGAACTTCTCGTTGTTGCCTGAAACGGTCACATTCTAAAACAAAACTGATATACAGTTTCAATAGCTTCACACCTACATAAGGGTGACTGAACAATATTGCACATATAAAGGTCTTGATTTAATGAACTGCAATGAGTTCTGAGTGTTGAATGGAGCATTTGTTGGCGTCTTTCCCCATAATCAGTCAATTAGGTTAGTAGTATTGTAAGAAAGGAGCATTTTAAACGAGTGAATAGAATCAGCATTACGTGTTTCTAGTGGGAGATTCTTCCATTCTGTTATTGCGGAGGGCACAAATGAGTTTGAGTATGAGGTCGTGCGAGCTGTCACATTTCTAATGTATGCTCCATTACGTAATACGATCGTGGATACGAGCTGTTGCTTCCGACTGTGTCAGGTTCGAAAGAAATAAGGTACGCCGGTGAAAGGTTTTTAGTAATTTTGTTCATGAGAATCAGTTTATGATTTCGGCGCCATACATTTAGTTTTTCCCACACAACAGTCTTGATAATCGAAACGATGTACGATATAACTCATCTATACTTGCCTATTTATAGTTTAGCTTCAGTACTTTTCTCTGTCTTAATACTTCGACTAGTAAAATTTTAAAAATATAAACCTTCTTGCATATAAGTTGTTGATTTTTAGTTATTTAAATTTGTCAATAATTTACACATTCATATTGCCAATGGGTAAAAACTGTAGTAGTCGTATACAATTTGCAATGAAATAAATAAAGCTTTAATACTTATACGTTTTGTATTATTATCGCGTTAACGCGTATTTTGTCAACTGCTACGACAAGCAAACGGTAAAATGTATTGTCCGTTATTTTTTTACAACTGTCAAACTGTCAGAGTATGCATAATTTCACGTTGATTGAATGTATTATTTTTAGAATTGCTCACGTTGAAACGTTTTGGTTCGAAAACCGGATCATGAAATATGTTTTTAAGTTTTATTTTCAACATTATTTAAACGTGTTTTTGGTATTATTCACAAATGGCGATTCTTTGTAGTTCGTACCCTCATCCATATCGTCTTTATTTTCACAACAATATACGAAGATACAATTCCTACTTTTTTCAGCATCTTAACATTTAAGTTATTCAGCTGCAAAATATTGCGCAAAATCCAGGAATAAATATCGCAGCTGTGAAGGTTATTCAACTATGATAGTTTGATAGCAATTGATTAAATCTGTTAAAGAGTAGTTATGTACACAATACATCAAGTACTACAAAACATAAAAGGTTGAATATATTTTAAGGTAGAAAATGGGACGATTATTCTGCCAAAATTGGTAGTTTAAATAAAGATAGTGTGTGTGTGGGTAATGGGGTGTTGTCATTAACATCACATTAAGGATTTGAAATGAATAATGATATGTTGCTGAGTATCTATGATATATTTTAGTAAGCCCACACCAAACTGAATAAATTTGAGATGAGCTTTTAGCTTGCCAACACCAACCTCATAATGATTTACTGTTTTACCATACACAGCTGAATTTTGTTCTATAATAATAGTAGAGTTTCATTGGCTAAATTATAGCGTTACCGTATGCTAGTGTGGTTTCTTTAACATATGCGATCTATTACAAAATGCTTGCTGCTTATTAAGGTAACTTTATTTCAAAAAATGAAAACATTCATTTTTTTTTAAATCTGCTGTGTTGGCACCTAAGGCTCAGAGAAGTTTGCTCAATATGTCTCTTATTGATCACATATTTGACTTAATACGTTAAAAGCGAATTGATTTAAAAAATCTCTATAAAAACTTCATAATAGGCTACCTATTTAAGATGTAACCGTGTTTTAAGTGTTCCTTTAAATACTTCAAAATCTTTCCATGAGATGGTAACTGGTCACGGCTTAAGGGGACTTGTTCACGTGTTTCGTAGTTTGAAAACAAATGGAATTACAAGAATTTACTAAGATTACCTTAATATTTAAAATAGTTTTCAATAATGGTAATACAAAGGAAAAAAATATAACAAAACTAATTTTTTTACCATCATACCCTTATGAGGCAAACGCTGATGCTGTAACACTACATCACTTATGCTTTTGAATTTGGATAGTAGTTTAAACGTTTAGTCGATAATACGCGCTTTTTGTTAAATTATCGATACAAATGTAATGAACTCTATATTAATAATTCGATTGCGATTGATGATTTGAACAAACGAACACATTTTTTAACAATGTGTTTAGTCGGGAGTGTTATTTGCTTGTTTAAATGTAATATATACATTCGTTTTGACAACATAACATTTTTGTTTTGAAATTTTCAATTTGCCAAATTGTGAACAAGTCCCCTTAATACCACATGGAGAAAAACATTTATCCCATCTTCACCGCGACGGTATAACACCCCATGGTTTAAACTTATCTCTATCCCACACTGTTGAATAAACCTGTCGCGTGCACGGATTACTTTTCAATTGACGTCATGCGATATGCGCTTAATTTAGGTCGATATTGTTTTGCTCATTGATCGGATTTTAAGGTCACCCATTGGAAGAAAATGTGCATATTTTGCATAAATAAATATATATGACATATTCAACAGAACAAATGTTGTGATGGGATAAATAGAATACTAGGATTAGCGTTGAATAGAGAGAATTAAAGTGCTCACCCGATTGCGTAACTGTTTGCATTCGATAGACCATAATTATTTTACGACACAGCTGACGAAATCACTTGATTGCGACAATGTTGTTTTTACATGGAACAGAGGTGACCATCACAGGTGCAAAAGTTTCCCGTTTTGATTCACACCTATACGGTATTATTCACACCTACCCGGCTATATATTATCAGTGGGACGAAACGCTACCCCTTTTCAACAGAAATATCAGTGGCACGAACTGGTAGTGGCACGAAACGACCATAACTCGCTAAAAAGACTAATTCCATAAAAGCAGAAATGTCATCT
>VMBQ01012028.1:0-20296 GCA_007657795.1 Dreissena rostriformis | reverse complement strand
AAACAACAAAATCCGTTTAGCTGTGAAAACATGCAAACATTCTGCGCACTAAATGAGGCGCAACTTGTCAATGACAAAGTTACGTGTCTGAAGGGGTACATTTAACTAAGTGTACACATGCTTTTTTATTTGGTGATAGTGCTGCTGAATCATATTGATTAAGCGTTAATCACGGTTTATAATTTATCTACATATTTCAAAAGCCATAACAAACAACGAACCTATAGGCTAACACGTATTTCAATCAAAATTAAAGTGTATATTTCCATATTGTTTTCTTCTAATAGTATCTATTCCTCATGATCGTCCGAAGTACTAATATGCACATTCCTCAAATGATTTTGAAAGGAAATAAATACTATAAACAGTGAACAGTATGTTCGGCAAAAATTGACATATCGAAAAATGTCACGGGTCAGTTTATTTTAGCCTCGCTATCAAAGCCATTCGTAGTTGAAGACGTAATTGGAGTTGCACTATTAAATAAACATGTATGAATGCGCGTAAAGACCTTTAGTTTGACGATAGTAATGTTATATTCTTGCCATGAAATGTTAACAATAAACAAGAATATGCTACACGGAAACCGTTCTTCTGAAGAACCCATAACTGATGCCATATATTTAAAGTGCATTGGGCAATCGTTATATTGTTAGAATTCGTAATCGATGTTGATTTGTCAGTTAAAATTTAACGTTTGATTTTTATTCAACGTTACCACGATGATATTTGTTTGTAATATGGCTGAAGTTGATGACGATGATGATGATAATTATACTAATTGTTATCATGCTGGTGGTAATGATCATGATAATGATACTTATTATTATACTAAAAAGTATGAATAAGGATTACAAATGTGAGTTTCCTACTTAAGCCCAAAGCTAGATAAGACACATTTTATAATACCGTTCTTTATTTCAATGCACGATGAAATTCCTGCTTTTGATGTGACATTAACAAAACAATCACCAGATGATTTTAACAAAATAAGGACGAAATAAGGTATTTCTCAATCGACAGAGACTTTAACGACCCTTTGCTAATGTCTTCTCGTAAAATGCATTTAAATTTAATCTCTACTAAAGGACACCATGCGTTGTAATCGTGCTGTTGGTAACGTGAACATAAGTGCCCATTTGCTGACATATTAATCTGTCTAGGGTAATACAATTGTGAAAATTATGGGGAATATAGGTTATATAATGGAAACATGTAATTGTGACAACAGTTTAGGTTAAATTAGCATAAGAACTTCGTGTAATTTCGCCTTTTTCGTAAATAATCATCCCTCCTTACGTTTTCCAAGTATTGCGTAAAACTACAAAAATCGGTCAATATAAATACCAGATGCGTACAATATATCACCCAGTTAATCAAATGCCTACGTGACGTGAAGGCAGAACCTTGTCGTTTACAATAAGAGATCCTAGCATCGACCCTTCGGAAGGCAAACATTTTTCTTCAAAGTTTGTACCTGCTTTAATACAAATTTAAGACTATTCCACACAGTGTAGTCTTGTTAACAAACATATTTAATACAGTTGAAAATAAATGCGAAAAAGTGTGAACAAGTCCCTTTATTTCCCCTGTCAATTTGCCCCTGAGTATTAAAACATTTTATTAAAGCATTTTGAAGGTTGAGATGAGTAATTTTTGCCTGATTTGTGTTTATATTATGTCAGCATATTGTTTGTTCCACCATGAGTTTATAATGAACCATATATTATTTTCACATATTTAATATATATTTGTGAAAGAATGTACACGAATGCTACGTTATTCTGAATATCATTGCTATGATGAGCAATAATTTATTAAATTTAAGATAATTCGTCAAAACATGCAGGTCCACACAATTTTCCCGCTAAAGATTCTTTGGGTGAAAACGAAGCCGTGAACTTTGAACATTAATAAATGTAGCTATCAACTATTTTCGTTCGCCTTTAAATATCCACTGTGCATTGTCAAAGCAGGTCATCTTCGTCAAGATAACAGTATTATAGTTTTGATTAGCAATAGTTACAGTCTTCAAAGATTGCAATAATCCTTCACTTATGCACAATGTATCCCACTGCTACCATCAACACAGTATGCATAAACAACCTCTATGTGTTTGAAGGATTCAAAATCCTGATATGGTGGCATATATATATAATATGTGTATGCATGTGTTATATTGTATACATAATTAAATATTTTGTGAGTTGAAAACACAGCATTATTAAATAGTGAACATGATATTTATGCAGTGTAGTCACTATACAATTCTTACTTTACCTCAGTGATATTATAAGCATCTGTAAAACTATGTTTCACGTTGAGTTACTGATTGCTGATGGCACTTATTGTCTACGGCTACTGATAAAATGTTACGTTTTATGGCTCGTTTTCAACAAACACTTTTACGATACGGAGCACTCAGGTCACAGTGGAATTGCGTTATTGAAATGTGTTGATAGGCTTATTTTTTACCTATATAAATTGTTGTGTAGTTAGATTATATGTTAAACTAAGTGATTAAAACCACGGGGACAATACTATCTATTTACATTCAATGCAAAATTATTAACAAAAAGAAAATCGATAGATAAGTTATTTCCAATAATGTTCTCATTAACATGACTTTAGACTACTGATTTTACATTTGAAATTGAAATATCAGTATATTTTAAAAGTACCGTTAGTGGTCAAATATGCTTATCATATGTAAGCAATAAATCTAAATTATTAAATTGTATTATTTTGGAAATACCATATCTCTCAAATCGATGCGACTTTAGACTCCTCAGTCGTATTGAGCCAATTTACATATCAGCAAATGTATTGCTTAAATCACCAGAGATTGAAGATGGCAATATCTGTACACATTTGTTTTCAAATCCAGAGTATTTTTAATCCGAGTGTTTAATTATCTGAGTCTGACATCGTGTTTAAGAAGCCATATGTCCAATGTTATCACGTGGACATTGCTGAACAAATAGAGAAGACAATGAATATAGATAAATAATCCTGTTTAAACACTCGTGCAGCTTTTTCTGTTTTACATTTAAAGGGGCGCATTTCCATACTGTCTGCGTCTCTATATGGTGACATTTATCCTTTTTGTACACAACTTGCCTAATCCTATACCGCGAACGTTATTGTTTAGGCTTGTTTGTGCTCGGAACAAGAAGAATAAAACACATGACGGCCGTAGGCATTTGTTTCTATTGGTATGGCCAGAAGCAGTTTTTACAAATTATGTTTGAAATCCACGACGCATTTATTGTTATCCCACATGGCGATTGAATATTGATTATACACCTAATAACTCTTACGCATCGATGAGAAAATAGAACTGGTATAAAATGTCGTAAAGTAACTGATGCGAAAATACATTAAAATTATGAAATAAAAGAACATTTGTTTGTTTTCGGCTCTTACCGTGAACTAATTTTCTTAGTTAAGTAAGAACTTTGCACATTTTCACTCGCGATTGACAAACATATTTTCTCACTTTAATGAGACAAAAAGTTCACGTAAGTACACCGAAAACAAACAAATAGCCTCTTAATGTTACATATTTGTTCCATAAATATTTAAATGAAACACGGCGTTACCATGAAGCTTATCATGCCATATATCAAGCATATTACCCTTGTTCATTCACATGGGATTCTACGACAAGTTTGTAATGACAGATGTCTTTTAGAGATGGTTCAAATAGTCTGTTACAACAAAAACAAAGGAAAAACAATAGGCGGCTTATTTATTAAGAGGTTTGTCGGTATTCATTTTATCCATGTTGCACAGTTATGACCATGTAGCGTATAAATGTATATGTAGACGTACCATAGTTGTATTTTAATCATCAAAACATATAATGAGACATTGAATGGATTAATATAGTGCTTTTACAAAGTATGTGACCTTTATGCACCGGTGAGCATCGTTAAATAGGATTAGCGCTGTGTTGTGATCTTTTCCGTTTCTCTTTATTGTCTTCGAAACCATTTTAATAATATGTATCTTATATTGTTTTGGAAAGCAATATTGACTGTCGGGTATATTTTTAAGAATACATTCTAGAAAATGAACGGTCTGACAAGTCATTGCGATTTCAAAAAAACAAATAGTGTGATTGTAAGCATGGTTTGAATTAAACATTCATTTTTTTTTAAACAAAAGAATTGCAAGATTACTTATATCTTTTATACTATTTAACATATTATTTGTAAAAATACTTGATAATCGATGACGTAAGCAAAATCACACGACGAACGGAAGAGGTTTAAATTTCTAGTTTCGTTCGGGTTTTCCGTTGCTATATATTAAGAACCTCATGGGGTTGATATTGCCTAAGCTATGATACAGAAATGATTACATAAGGTATAGCCATTCAACATATTGTCATCTCTANTGACCTATATAAATTGTTGTGTAGTTAGATTATATGTTAAACTAAGTGATTAAAACCACGGGGACAATACTATCTATTTACATTCAATGCAAAATTATTAACAAAAAAGAAAATCGATAGATAAGTTATTTCCAATAATGTTCTCATTAACATGACTTTAGACTACTGATTTTACATTTGAAATTGAAATATCAGTATATTTTAAAAGTACCGTTAGTGGTCAAATATGCTTATCATATGTAAGCAATAAATCTAAATTATTAAATTGTATTATTTTGGAAATACCATATCTCTCAAATCGATGCGTCTTTAGACTCCTCATTCGTATTGAGCCAATTTACATATCAGCAAATGTATTGCTTAAATCACCAGAGATTGAAGATGGCAATATCTGTACACATTTGTTTTCAAATCCAGAGTATTTTTAATCCGAGTGTTTGATTATCCGAGTCTGACATCGTGTTTAAGAAGCTATATGTCCAATGTTATCACGTGGACATTGGTGAACAAATTGAGAAGACAATGAATATAGATAAATAATCCTGTTTATACACTCGTGCAGATTTTTCTGTTTTACATTTAAAGGGGCGCATTTCCATACTGTCTGCGTCTCTATATGGTGACATTTATCCTTTTTGTACACAACTTGCCTAATCCTATACCGCGAATGTTATTATCTAGGCTTGTTTGTGCTCGGAACAAGAAGAATAAAACACATGACGGCCGTAGGCATTTGTTACTATTGGTATGGCCAGAAGCAGTTTCTACAAATTATGTTTGAAATCTACGACGCATTTATTGTTATCCCACATGGCGATTGAATATTGATTATACACCTAATAACTCTTATGCATCGATGAGAAAATAGTACTGGTATAAAATGTCGTAAAAGTAACTGATGCGAAAATACATTGAAATTATGAAATAAAATAACATTTGTTTGTTTTCGGCTCTTACCGTGAACTAATTTTCTTAGTTAAGTAAGAACTTTGCACATTTTCACTCGCGATTGACAAACATATTTTCTCACTTTAATGAGACAAAAAGTTCACGTAAGTACACCGAAAACAAACTAATAGCCTCTTAATGTTACATATTTGTTCCATAAATATTTAAATGAAACACGGCGTTACCATAATTTGTACTATAGCACAATACCAAGGGTATCTACCAATTAGGCATGTAGCTTATCATGCCATATATCAAGCATATTACCCTTGTACATTCACACGTGATTCTACGACAAGTTTGTTATGACAGATGTCTTTTAGAGATGGTTCAAATAGTCTGTTACAACAAAAACATAGGAAATACAATAGGCAGCTTATTTATTAAGAGGTTTTTCGGTATTCATGTTATCCATGTTGCACAGTTAACGTTCTTTCTAGTAAGGCCATGTAGCGTATAAATGTATATGTAGACGTACCATAGTTGTATTTAAATCATCAAAACATATAATGAGACACTGAATGGATTAATATAGTGCTTTTACAAAGTATGTGACCTGTATGCACCGGTGAGCATCGTTAAATAGGATTATCGCTGTGTTGTGATCTTTTCCGTTTCTCTTTATTGTCTTCGAAACCATTTTAATAATATGTATCTTATATTGTTTTGGAAAGCAATATTGACTATCGGGTATATTTTTAAGAATACATTCTAGAAAATGAACGGTCTGACAAGTCATTGCGATTTCAAAAAACAAATAGTGTGATCGGTAAGCATGGTTTGAATTAAACATTCTTTTTTTTTAAACAAAAGAATTGCAAGATTACTTATATCTTTAATACTATTTAACATATTATTTGTAAAAATACTTGATAATCGATGACGTAAGCATAATCACACGACGAACGGAAGAGGTTTTAATTTCTAGTTTCGATTCGGGTTTTCCGTTGTTATATAATTAGAACCTCATGGGGTTAATATTGCCTAAGCTATGATACAGAAATGATTACATTAGGTATAGCCATTCAACATATTGTCATCTCTACTCCGGGAAAACCATTTGACTGTTCCTAAATCTCATTAAATATATGTAAACTGTTTTAAAGGAATTTGGGTAATCTGAAGCAAACTAACTGTGATCTAATTGATTTTACAAACTATTGCATGTGCATCAACTGGTAATACATGTGTATGTTTTGTTCTTCTCGAACAACATTTGCAAACAACATCTGAATGCGTTTCTTTCTAAATGTAAACTGACCCAACGACTTACCTCGTATTTGTGTAAAAAAAATAGATTCATTTTCTTAAATGAAATTATTCACGTTTCTAAATTGGTTCTATTTATAGTTTTCGGTATTGATCGTACTTCTTCGTTTTACGATTTGATTTAGCGGGAAATTAGCTCGTGCATTGCAAGGTTTCGTGGCGTTATAAAGGTGTATAGAGGCATTCTTTGTCACTCGAGGTTTAATTGGCAGCAAAGAAAGGTCGTTTGACCGCCACCCCCCCTTACTTGGTTAATTTTTTATATCATATGTATGATATATGTGGATATCATGTTTTTGTGTTATTCATTTTTATTTTCAGAATTTACGTCTGTGAAAGTTTTAAGAGAAGTATTTGTACACTGTTGTTGTTAATATAGTAAATTAAATTTCTTTGCAGATTTTATTATTATATTTCAGTATTACTTACTTGTTGTCTCCTCTGCTGTAACTGTTTTTAGTATATTTTCAGTTACCAATTATCAATCATCAGTACTCCGTTCAATGAGCAAAAACGCCCTGGGCCATTGCAGTTGGATGAAGTCCGCTTAATCAGAATTCTATTGAATTTGTAATATGCTGCCAATAACATGCCATTTACCTATCCGATGTGTTGTTGTTTGATTCTGTTGTAGAAGCAATTTAGATTAGGGAATAATTGATTTACTCACAATGAAATAGGGAGTAATGATGGTTCGAGTGACATATATCCTTTTGTTTGCTCTTTCAAATGCATTTACAAACACATCAATCAATAACTATTACCTTTCAAATTTATCACATTAAGTTTTCAAAATGTTTCTTCAGATTCCNAAAAACAAATAGTGTGATCGGTAAGCATGGTTTGAATTAAACATTCTTTTTTTTTAAACAAAAGAATTGCAAGATTACTTATATCTTTAATACTATTTAACATATTATTTGTAAAAATACTTGATAATCGATGACGTAAGCATAATCACACGACGAACGGAAGAGGTTTTAATTTCTAGTTTCGATTCGGGTTTTCCGTTGTTATATAATTAGAACCTCATGGGGTTAATATTGCCTAAGCTATGATACAGAAATGATTACATTAGGTATAGCCATTCAACATATTGTCATCTCTACTCCGGGAAAACCATTTGACTGTTCCTTAATCTCATTAAATATATGTAAACTGTTTTTTAGGAATTTGGGTAATCTGAAGCAAACTAACTGTGATCTAATTGATTTTACAAACTATTGCATGTGCATCAAATGGTAATACATGTGTATGTTTTGTTCTTCTCGAACAACATTTGCAAACAACATCTGAATGCGTTTCTTCCTAAATGTAAACTGATCCAACGACTTACTTCGTATTTGTGTAAAAAAAAAATAGATTCATTTTCTTAAATGAAATTATTCACGTTTCTTAATTGGTTCTATTTATAGTTTTCGGTATTGATCGTACTTCTTTGTTTTACGATTTGATTTAGCGGGAAATTAGCTCGTGCATTTCAAGGTTTCGTGGCGTTATAAAGGTGTATAGAGGCATTCTTTGTCACTCGAGGTTTTATTGGCAGCAAAGAAAGGTCGTTTGACCGCCCACCCCCCCTTACTTGGTTAATTTTTTATATCATATGTATGATATATGTGCATATCATGTTTTTGTGTTATTAATTTTTATTATCAGAATTTACGTCTGTGAAAGTTTTAAGAGAAGTATAATATACACTGTTGTTGTTAAAATAGTAAATTGAATTTCTTTGCAGATTTTATTATTATATTTCAGTATTACTTACTTGTTGTCTCCTCTGCTGTAACTGTTTTTAGTATATTTTCAGTTACCAATTATCAGTCATCAGTACTCCGTTCAATGAGCAAAAACGCCCTGGGCCATTGCAGTTGGATGAAGTCCGCTTAATCAAGATTCTATTGAATTTGTAATATGCTGCCAATAACATGCCGTTTACCTATCCGATGTGTTGTTGGTTGATTCTGTTGTAGAAGCAATTTAGATTAGGGAATAATTGATTTACTCACAATGAAATAGGGAGTAATGATAGTTCGAGTGACATATATCTTTTTGTTTGCTCTTTCAAATGCATTAACAAACACATCAATCAATAACTATTACCTTTCAAATTTATCACATTAAGTTTTCAAAATGTTTCTTCAGATTCCTGTATGCGTTTGTGCTATTTTTGCACTCGAGCTCTATGCATCAAGTAAGAATCCCTTAAATAATACCAGCAGGCAAAAATCCACGTTATCATTATTATATTTACTGAACCTAATAATGTACGGCTACATGTACAGGCTTGTATCCCCATTAATAAAATTCGCACACAATTATCCGAAAAATGCGATTAACTGAGTCAAAACTAAGATGCAATACTCACCTTATTGCATACATGAAGTTTTTAACGCGTGTTCGATAAATCGTTTATAAGTTTATCCTATTAAATTTGAGAAAAAATGCATATGGACATAAAGACATACAGACATTACATAGTTTATCGAATTATACGTATTTCAATTTTTAAGCACTCACACATATTAAAACATATTTAAAGTAAACAGCCAAGCCATTGCTTGAGGTACACACATACACGTGTTAATATTTTAAATTCTTTTTAAATAAAAAGAACATGTAATTGATATAAAAAGGAGGCAAAACTATCAACCCTCTTTATATCGTTCAAAATTGCGTTTGCAGACATCGTTCCTGCAAGAACTGCGTCAATGTAGCGCAATGTATTGTTTAATTGCATGGTCGGCTACTTATCACAAGGTGAATATATCCTTTTGACCATAGACAAGTGCTTACAAATGAGAGCATGACAGACGTCCTCGCCGTAAACAAACAATTCTGTATTAGTGAAATTACACTAATTGCTATATCGCTTGTTATTATGTCAGACGAAACTTTATGCAAAATCTCCACAATGTACTCCAGATCATTGACTCAATAAGATAAACATACACTTACAAACCTACCAATGTCCACGTTTCACTGAGCATTAACGCCAGACACGCACACAAACACGCATCATTACGTATACCAACCGAACACTTCTGAATGCAAGCCAATACATAACCTACCGTAAATAAATAAATTGAGAATAAAAGCAGCGATTCTTTTACCCACATCACATTACAGTTGCCTTGCTTTCAGTCGAACGATGCAATGCAGTAAGAAAAGTGCACTCATGTTACACTATCAATCCTCGTAACATGGTATAGATTATGGTATACATTAGCTTTAAACAGGCATGTGTATTTATTACATTAAACAGTATTTAATACGCAATAAGATCTATGACAAAATCTATAAAAACACGTTATTTGACAAGCATGAACAATTTCCAAACACAACCATAACTCGAGCTCCTATATTGCTAACTGGATTTCATAATTATAAACCTTATGGTGGCCTGTTTTGAGATCATACTCTACCATGTGCTTGTCCCGCTTCGGTCGATGCATACTATCTAACCGGACGCCTTGATGGCTATTTGACATTCCCAGCAATACTAAATCAATTCCATAGCTCATTATATCAATATCATTATTCGCATTCAATGCTAGGCAGACTATCACCGACGATGTTTCTACTAATTCCTGGTTAAACAAATTATAAAGCCATTTTTAGTTTTAAGGTATGATTATAATTGTGTTTTAGAATGAAAGGTCGATTTCTTTTTCAAGATGAATATTCAATAAGTACAGACATATTTAATTTAAACAATCGTGAATTGATATTGCACTTATTTGCTTGTAACACACCAAACGCGATACACTTAGGCTACTTCTATGTTTTCATAACTACAGTTTTCCACAAGGCAATGTGTAATATTTAGGAAGCATATGCTTCCACTGTGGTTAAGTGGTGTTATCACCTGTTCGCATAACATGAACGATAGTTTCGATTACGAAAACACTCGGTTTGGTCATACAAATTTTTTAACAAATGTTTAAGACGGGAACACCCAAGAAACCTTAGACACCGCCCTTAATCCACAAGGTACATGTTTTGGTATTGAATAAACGCCAACATCTTATATAGACATGAATTTGTAATGAATTAAACAGAATCACGTTTAACATAACATCGTGACCGTGTATGTATAATAACATCTGGGAAAATGCATGTTAAGCAATACCGAATAATTTCCGGTAAATGTTTACCCATTTTTGCGTTTTTTGGTATTTGCTTGAATTAATTAACAAATATCAGTGGAATGCAACCTATTTAACCATGTATGTCGAATGATAGAATAATAGAAAGTATACAGTAAAATATTGTTGAAGGGATATATTCTCTGTCCGAAGGGAGAAAACAACACTTATTTGCTTATATTTTCTTTATTGCACTTGGTACACCACACTTACTATATTAAAATCATATATAATGTATTAAATTTATACCAATTAAAATGTCTTCATTAATAGTTAGGTTCATAAGAGTTAAATTTGTAAATAAATGGTTAAAACAAAATTGAGGGTTGGCAACTTGGAATTTCTGTTAATCGTAAATTGTTCGATCAACGTTTCTAAAGTTTGGTAACAAAATACTATTACAAATGTAAATATGCGAAGTAAGAACAGATCATCAAAATGTCGTATTACAGCTTTTATACCTTAAACAAGGGACATGATCTAAACGACCATGTATTGAACACAATACATAATTAATTTTATAGTGGTATCTGTATAGTACTCTCTAGACATTGAACATCTTTAGTTGAAGTTTGAGACATACATTGAGCCCATCATAGCCCGCTTAAATAAAACTAGATCGTGAACCATACTTGTAATATTGGTTCTTGTTTTTCAAAATGCAATACACTCAAATAATAATCTAACATGCAGACATTACTCTGGTTAACTTGCGTTATTTAATACAAAATGGCTTCGATTATGCACACATCGTATCTTATTTTGTCTTAAACCTGATCTAAGTGACGCCCATTAGTCGATGGAATTTCATTATTAATATCATGTTAAGCTCTTTGAACTGAATTGCTTTATAATACAATGCTATAGAAACTCGATAAATAGAATACGCGGTAGTTGTTGGGAAAGAAAACATTGTTCCCACGACAACAAATAATAGGGTCCGCTCTACTATATATGTGGTCCTTTACCGGAAAAACCTTGTCCATCCCGAATCCTACACAGTATTCACATCTCCTTTATAATACTTTTCCCAATAATTATATTCCTCTAATACGTTTTCCAATTTGTTACAGATTTACATACCTTCAAATGCACAATTTCTGCGAATGTTCAATTTAAGCTTTTGTTCATCTGTCAATGTGACATCCCCATTACAATCCCCGACGGAGCATTAAGAGACAGATGAAATGAAATCTGTGTCGAAATTGACATTTGTTTCCTGAAAAAGCATTAATGTCATTTGCAGAGATTTATTCTCGGAAAATGCATTTAAATTTAAAATTGACTATAAAATTACCATTCATGATTGATGCGGTGTGTTAGTGCCATTTACTGTGAGAGTGTAAATAGGTTCCGTTTTGCTGACACTACAACAGGTTTCATCTTATTTCCTGAACTGTAACGCATTAAAATATGACTTCTTCAACACATTAATAAATATATATATGCATTCTACAAAAAACGAAAGTGAGTTTATGTCATTGCAACATAACTTGAGTTGTCAATAACTAGTATCTAAATATTAGTCTAGTTTGCAGAAGATGTGTTTTTCGTTCATTAACCAATTGCTAATTATAAGCAAATGTGTTAATATTTTCAATTTTAATTATGTTTTTAAATATACTTTAAATGGATGATTATTTGCGGAATTCGGTCAAGTTAAACTTAACCATATTCTTAGCCATGTGTTTGAAATATTATACAAATCACGAATTTTACAGTTTTACATTTTGTATCATATGTTGAACAGTGTAGTTGTATTATTCCTAGCAGTTTAAGTATTATTGTGTAGGGATCCGTTCAAGCTGAGACACATCCACTGATACTCTTTCAACACTGTATTAGGTTTACTAAAGAAGTGTTGTACATTTCGATTTGTCAAGAAGACAATATATGTCATAATATTATAATTCATTGCATTAACTTAAGCTCGTGGAGTAGCATATGCACAAGCCTTGTTAAAACTTATATGTTTTGTACTTCATGTTAGATCACAAGTCTTAAAGTTGTACGTGCGCACATTCGTAATTGCATGCATACTTTGTTTTTACAGACTATTTATAAAAACATGTGTAACTGTCATTGCTTTTAAATTAACACAAATGGGTGTTTAAACAAGTATTCGTATTTATTTTATTGAGTAATTCAAATCTTGGTTAATATTATGCCGTCAACCACTTATTATTTCAATAAGTATTGCACTGATTAAATCTTCTAGAGAAGTTGTGCCTTTTGTAATGTTTTTAAATTTACACTGCTTTAAGATTGAGAATATCAGCATGCGTATTTGTATGCCAAGATGTTCCATGTTCTACCGTACCTCCTTGCGACAGCTAGCCACTTTGTCCATATCGTTGTATGCGTACGTGTATCGCTAATGAGAAATAAAAGTTGGGTTGAGAAGAGCGTTGATAATACATTGACACTTATGGCGTTAGCATCGTTCACTTCAGTCTGAAATCTTACTGCGGTCGTCTTGCGATAGCTTGGCATTTTTCAAATTACGTTGAATGCAGAAGTATATCGACTAAGAAGGGGCTGGATGCGCGTAGAGAAGAGCGATCAATACTTATGACGATTTTCAAGTTTGACCCTTGAGTAGTCGAATTGTATTTAAATTGAAAAGTATTTTATTGTATTATGCTATAGTTGAATTTTTATTTTCTGTCCTTTTTAAATTTACGCTTACATAGTTTGCAAATACAATATAATGTTGGTGTGCCCTAATACAGATTGGTGTGCATGGACCATCCCAATTCGGTTAACGTTGTTTCGAAAATGTCGTTCATTTGCTTTGTCCTTGTCCAGTGTATTATTGAATGGCACATGTTCTCTTGCCTTTCATAAGAGATCTCGAATCTATTATAAAAAGGAGTCCTGCTAATCCAGCTCTATTTTCCACTTTGTTTATATTTGTATCAGCAAAGGCACATGTTACTAGATGAAAAAAAAAGTATTCCAATACGTTTGAGTAAGCATGAGTTTAAATAAGTATCCTTGGAAGAAGTTTTTTGCTGTATAATTGTCCTTTAAATACTAGTTATTTAAGGATTTCCGGTTTAACTATAAATTAATGGTTGTTCACACATTGTCATTGTTCATACATATATTTTTGTTGGTATGCAGGTATAAATGTCATACTCCATGTCATAAATACGGTAATATATAAGTTACCTTAAGCCAATCACACATGTTATCACCATTCAACAAATATCAAACAAAGAAATATATGTAAATTATTGTAAATCATTTAAATTTCAATGCAGACACAAACGGGGGTACATGCGGATTAGATTAATCCGTTTGTGATTTCTTCAATACCAATTTTGTTCACGCTTATCCAGTCAATCAGTAATATGTACCACCAGGAGTTCCACTAGACGAAAGTTAGGTTGGCACGTCTCTAACTGATTCAGCCTTTTTCAAATCCGTCATGAACTATTAACCATGGCATTTCAATTTTCCTTTCTTTTACATTCCTTGACATAAACTCATGTCGTTTCTAGGACGTGGCGAGTGTTGTGTTCGTTTACAGGATATATTGCAATTTCATTTTTATATGGCAATACATGTGTTAGCCTGTCTGTCGCCGAACGTTTTAGTGAATGCATTACGCAAGGTCAATGATGGTTAATTGACTATAATGTCGTATATAAGTACATAAGGCCGATTTCGTCTCCATGGTTTTTCTAAGTTGAAACAGAATACAATGTATTGCCAACGTAGAAAGTATATAGTTTTAGGCATGGATGGTTCACTAATACACACATTAAAACATGGTATATTTAGGTTTATGCAATATTTTTGCAAAGGAATTGGGGCTGTGAACGAGAAACAAACATACGCGTGTCAAGATGCTCTTATAACATATTTATCAAAGGACGACCAATAGAATAATTTTAAAATGTACACATATAGTGGCGTAATCGATTCCAGTTTCACAATTTAGGTTCTCCCCTTTTACCATGTCGCCGTTCGTATTTGCATCATTTTATAACACGTTGTGTAATATGTGTCACTTTAATATTGGCTATATGTACGTCAACGTTTCAGCACGTTTAGAAAGCAGCTTTTATTTTTATGTTGGCAAACGTATTTCAAGCAAGTCATTATTTTCAATCAAATATGCCAAATATATGTATTCATGTAAGTGATCATTTGCATATGTGTGACTTGCGTTCGGTAAATCCGTCGATCGTCCTATTCAATACCGTATATAGATTGGGGTGTATATATAATATATGTTTAATTTGATGAATATTCATATCCAGTGATTAAAACAAGTAGGAAATTATATTTATTTGTAATTAATGCTAAGTAATGAAAAAAGCATTGCGGAAGTTATTCCAAATAATGTTCTCATAAGCATGTCTTAGACTACAAACACTCTTTCATCGTACAGCGTTTACTGTTTTACATGTAAAGCAGCGTTATTTCTTCATGTCCGCGTGTCCATATGGTAACATTTATCTTGTGTTGTAAACAGTTTTTCTATTGATAGGGTCAGAAGCAGTCCCTTCAAAGTATGTTTAAAATCCAAGGCGTTTTTATTGTTATTTAAATATGGCGCTTGAATGTTGATTATGAACCTAATTACTCTTATACATCGATGATAAAATAGTACGGGTATAAAACGTCGTAAAAGTTATACGAAAACAAATTAAAATCATTAAATAAAAAATACGTTCATTGTGTTCGGGCCTTAATGTATTGTGTCAATTGTCATATATTAATCCACGCGTATGGGCGAGTCGTGAAATAAAAACCAAGCAAGGATGCATACGCCTTTCAATAAAGTATTTGTATCGTTATAATAAGTTCTATATATTCCTTACTTTTTTCTAAATACAATTAAAAATTATTTTCGTAAGCGCACATAGTTATTTTTTATTCATTTGCAGAAACAATATTTACTAGTTGGTATCATTAATTATTTACAAGTTTAATAAACTAACAACATTGCAAAACTCATGTGAATANTTTTGCTTTGACTCATACATACACGTCAAATGATTGGCCCATCGACATACTAATGACAGCATACATTATCTCCAACGTGAGCTCGCCATATGGTTTGTTTATTTGATATCCCAACATTGCGAGAATTGTACCAAGGATCTATTTGTTAAACTACTTCTTACGAAGTACGAATCAGTTATGTAGGCTATACATATCGGATAGATACTTATCGAAAGCCGGATGTTGATACTTGCCTTAAGATGCCTGCTACGAAATCGGAAAGCGATTTTAAAGCTTTGGTTCACACGATTGATTTCCCTTATAATGTGCCTGCAACAGAAAACTGAGCTTAAGTGTAATAACTGTGAACATTGGTTTGACGTTTTTACGGTTCGAAGACATCCGAAGTAATGGGTTGACGCTTGAGTGAGTAGAACTCTAGCGCATTTTAGGGCTGTGCGAACATAAACGGAACAAGACATTGATTAATTGGCGCTTAAATAGCCCGCATTTTTTAAGATATTAACAAACCACGTTGAATGGTATTTTATTGAATCATATAACACGTCCATCCAAACTAGTATTGAACCCATGTTTTGTTTTAAGAATAAAAACCATGTCTACAATTATTATGGCGATATAACATTATATAACTGAATAATACAGTATTCTGTCGATGTTGTTTTCTTTGTTAACACACCATCATGAGATACTGCAGATGGACGTTTGGTTTAATATTACTGTATTTAAGCTTTATGCAAACGCAAAACTACTTATTGATTAATACGAACTTATAACGATTAAATGACCTGTCTTTTGGCACTGGATGGGACATCAGATTTACAATCATTCCGTCAGTCTTTTCGCCACTTAGTCACTACACAAAACTGGATTTGCGATAAATCAGTACTTAAATACATCCCAGTTCAATTTTAGACGTCGACATAAAGACTTTGCGCGACATTTTTACTTTAGCCCAACATTAACGGCTATGTAAATGTATCACAAATGGAACGAAACTGTAAAGTGTGATTCCCCATGAAGTACTTATAATTGGTTCAGGACACTTTGTAAATGAATTAACCGTTAGATTTGCCCTTTATATGCATTTAATAACTTAAAATGTTCCCCAGTCCAACTGTCAATCCGTTCGACAAAAAAAGTTCGACCAGTAGTCAGCTTCGGTATTGGCTTAATAGATGTAATTCGAATCTCCCCAACTTGAGAGAGATCCAACACGGCATTCGATAGCATAGATAGAATAACGCTGACCCATGTTATGCACCAATTGTAGTTTCATTCAAATATACAGTTTGCATGGTATGCAATTTTGAAATGATTTGACATTGATTATTTTGGTTTCTGATCCCAGCTGAGCGTTCTTTTTCCAAATCTAGTGCATATACTCGCCAAGCCTATTTAAACAGTGCGACTTAAATAGTCGCATAAAACGATAACTGTTGAACGGAATGACATTTTTAAACTATTTCCAGCAGTTCATAAAGTTGTAAAAGTAAACATTATGAATGGCGGTTGAATATAATATATAAACTTATTGTGTTTAATTAATGCAATATATGTTACACATTGTAATTAAAATTGTAACATGGCATTCACAAACATTCCGTTATTACGCATCGCTTACTTAAATAATTAATGTATAATTACCAGTGAATGACTTTTGAACATTTTACCATGATATTAAAATAATATGAACGATTCACTGTTTCTTGTGTTTAATTGGTTAGGATGTCGAATACTTATCAAAACAATATTAGAAAGAGTGCCTTAATAAACACACGACTGATACCGCAAAGAGAAATCAGATATTTTCATTTAAAGGTATACAAAAGCTAGTGCATATGTTCTTTTCTTAAAATTTGTAAAAGTGTAATTAAAATTGAATAGTGTATGTTTGCATTCGTGTATGTCTTCATCGTGTATAGGTTTCTAAATATCATTTTTATTGGGATATAATGAAGGAATTGCAAAACATATATGAAACGTTTATTTCTATTACGGTATTTGATATACAGTGAAAATATACATGTACATGTATTAAAATACGGTATACAAACTCAGGTTTTACATAAACAAAACAAAGAGTATGTACACATACGAATATGCTAATGTATTGCGGAGAATTTTAAAGCCAAAATCTCAAACAAGTTCATTAATTCATATTCGTTTACCTTAATGTGTCAAGGCAGTGTACTTACTGGAAAATATATGTTCTGGCGTAAACGTCTTTAATCACCGACCATGTTGATAGAAGTAGGAACTCATAATAAGTTACGATTTCCGTAACGTATATCTTTCAACGCTAGTGAACAGATTAACGACGTGAAATTGGGTCAGGCTGCACTTTTCAATTTTTCAATCTGACATTGTAGAGATCGGCTTTGACCATCCTTTTAGGTGTGATGATCGGCTATCACTAAACAGGTATAGACCCCCAACTGCTTTGCATCGACCGTGCCATGATGGTGATCCAAGTGTTGATCATTGTATGTTTATAATTGTTGTTCCGTTGTAAAAGTAGTGAATAACTAAAATATTTGATTTCCTGATAGAGTTGCTTTAGTTACATTGTTAGCTATATTAACATACGCATACATATCTTCAATGTTGTCAGTGTTCAGTCTTCATATGTTCTAAGTATTAGAGCTATTTTTATGTAGATGAAACCTGTTTACGATATCGTCTAAGAACAATAATTTATATCCTGATAGAGTTTCTGGCGTTTCATTGTTTGCTATCTAAATCATAACATAATCCTCTTTTTAAAAATTGATACAGCAGTTGAATTGTCAGTTGCAATAATATAAATTGTTATGTTTTACTGCAAGAAAGCCACTGCTTAGTGTGTCAATATCAAGGATACCAGTGCATAACCATACATAACATGTGGTATTTATTCTAATATACCAAACATAAGGGTTACGTAATTATTATACTTTACTTTAAAATCACCCATCTTTCAATGGCAGTACATTACATTTGCTACTACATTTTCATTGAAAATTAACATTTTGAAAGAACAGTCGATCGTATTTAGCATTTATTTACACGTTTATGGATTTAAATTGGATTGGATTTCAGATTGCAGGTTATTAGGAACTTGATATTATTAAACCATGTATACACTTTGTCATTAAATACTATTTACTTTTAAAAATGTTGTGTACACTCTTTATTTACAAAATTATGAAGCCAATAAATAGCTTTGATTTAAACAAAGAGAGTTAGCATCGTTTTCAGGTTTTCAAAAAAATAAACCGTTTTTCATATGATACGATGCTATGATTTCATGTATTTTTCTAAAAATCCTTTAAGAAAGAATTTGCATATAAAATGTCTAGAATAATGGCTGGTGTATTCCATATTAATGTCTGACATTGAAATTTGATAGGTTTTCGTGTATTTCTGTCTTACTAATTGGTTTGTAAGTTAATACTAGCCCAGTGGGCAAACATGGAATTCCTTAAACCAATGACATTTAAGCCGGTTCGTGCGAAAGTGTGTTTTATGTCATATGCGGCTAACGAAGCTCTACACCAGCACGCGCACTCGGGCAGTCTGGTCAGGGGTTACGGTAACCATGTCCGCTATAACGTCGTCAAGCAAGGCTCCGTGGTCTCATAAACGGAGTGTATATTGTGTATACTTGTTTCATATTTAATAGATCATATTAATAATGTAACGCCTTTCAGTATTGTTGCTGTAAAGTTGTCCAAAACGTCACGACGTATGACACATAATTCAAACCGGATTTATCGTGATATACATTTTGTATGCGAGATTATTTCATTTAGAATACGTTCGTCAACAACTGTTATGTGGACAAATACCTAAACCATCGAATAATAACAATTCGTTAGGTTCAGTTTTCCAAACCAATACACACGATTATAAATTTCGCCATTACGGACATATCTGAGCTGATATAGGTCATTCGGAATTATGCCATTAATTGTGGTGGTTAAGAATAAATTGACTTTTGCGTGATCTCATGTTATGTATACATCCACAATTGTCTCAATTCAATCAAATGCGTCTTTACGTATTTATGTGTTAATGAAACTCAAGAAACATTATTAGGTGAGAAATTAATATTAATATCAGCTTGATTTTTGTTTTACATTCATTAAGTTACCAATAACCTATTAAACACATGACTATATATACACAACACTCTGAAACTATAAATAAGACACGAACGCATATTTATTTATACGACACACACGAGACTTACTTAAAAAATTAATGTATTATTAGCAGTATATTACTTTTGAACATTTTACCATGATGTGTAAATAATATGAACGATTCAGTGTTAATTGCGTTTAATTGGTTAGGATGTTGAATACTTATCAAAACAATATTAGAACGAGTGACTTAATAAACACACTTCTAATACCGCAAAGTGATATCATATATTTTAATTTAAAGGTATACAAAAGCTAGTGCATATGTTCCTTTATTTAAATTTATAAAAATGTAAATAAAATACAATAGTGTATGTTTGCATTCGTGTATGTCTTCATCGTGTATAGGTTTCTAAATATCATTG
>VMBQ01012027.1:0-20724 GCA_007657795.1 Dreissena rostriformis | reverse complement strand
AATTCGGCTGGAAGCCAATTTCAATTTCAGATTTAAATATTTGTCTTATTTCGTATTTTTCGACACATGTTCTTCTTAACTTTTATTTTTAATTTATATTAAAATATATGTATACTAATTTTTAACACATTTTATATAAATTCATGTTTATTTGACAAAATCGTACAGTCCCGCTTTAAATTTAAATGCTTAATTGAGGTATTAGACTTAGACATTCATTGGATTTAGCAATTTAATAAAATATGTCCTCAAACTGGTCCATCTTTAAACCCTTTCCTTTTAGTGTAACATCTTGTACCTTTTCTTTTCATGGGTCGTTTTCTATAAATATGTTGATACGTGTATTGCCTAATACATGTGCGTCCGAATGGATATAAATGTATGTCAATTTTGTTTGCTTTTATCGTTTTCTCGTCTTATTTCGTTTCTGCTATTTTTAAATCCACAGAAGGATGCAGATGTGCCAAAAAATGCAAAAAAGGGTTCTGTAAGCTGGAACGCTGTGGACCGGATTGCAAATACTTCGTTTGCTGCCCGGATAAACACCTACGATGCAGTTGCGCAAATAAAATTTGACAAGTAAGACCCATTCTAAATGGGGCTCGCTCTGTGAAAAGGGGCTTAATGCATGTGCGTTAAGTGTCGTCTCAGATTAGCATGTGGAAGACGCTTTCCGCCTTAACTGGACTATTGCTTGGAAAAGACGTTCTTTCAACGAAAAATATCATAAAAGCGGAAGGTTTCGTACCTGATTAGCCTGTGCGGACTGCACAGGCTTATGTGGGAAGACACTTTACGCACATGCATTAAACCCCCTTTTCAAAGAGCGAGGCTCATATGTATTCTTCAAAACTTATTACACCACTAACACAATAATAGCGTTAATAATTATAGTTATTCCTTACATATAGTCAATATTGGTGCTTGGTATTATATGCTGATGAGCGCGTTATCAAAAAATGCTCACGACATTTTACTTCACCACACAATTGAACATTTTTTTATTGTAACAGTATTTTGTCGTCGCACACATTACTAGTTTGATTTTATTGTCATCTAGTTAACGCTGTCTTGTACTTCGTGCCTTTTTTGTGTTTCAGATGTCCAGTACTACCTTTGACAAACAACGACGCCCGGCAAGCTGCGCCATTTATTTCATTAACGGGATTGTTTGTGGTCAAAATATTAAAATCAATCTTCATGTTACGCATTTTAATACCGATTTTCTTCTGCGTCTAAAAATAATAAAATGAACGGAATGGATTCGATGTTTTATAGTTGTTTTTTTTTTAAATGAAATGTAAAACATGTTAATTTTATATGGGCATCGTGCGTATTGAAAGTTACAGGACAGGATCATACTTATGTAAACTAATTAGACCTTATTACTTTGGATAAGTTTATTTCAAGAGTAAACAGTGACAGAACAAAATGAGCTTTGTTGGACTGTTAAAAATTAACAATAACAGTATTGCGGACCCCGGATACGTCTCAATATTAAACGTTTGATTTATTTAAAGATTCACAAATGATAGATACCATACATAGTTAGCGTCAAGTTTCGCTAAAATGTTTTATTTTTACACGTTTTGTTTACACCAGTGTTCATTGGGCAGAATTCAATAATAAGACGTCACACATGTACAACTATTATTTGAAGCTCAAACAGTATCAAATCCATAACACATTCTTCAAACGGAACATGTTTGATTTCTACTTTATCTATGATGGTTAAATATAACAATTTGATATTTCATACTAGTGGTGATGCAATTTCAAATCGAAGAAAAATAAAAGCAATCTGAGCGAGCGAAAGAGAAGCAACAACAACAACAGATATTAATTAATACTTGACATGTTTTTAAATAAAGAGCAAAGTCGCGAAAATTAAATATTTCAGTTGTTTCGATATTTATAGCTGCTTCTGCTCAAACCATACAGTACGAGATGACATATTCTATTGGGGAATCCAACCATTCCAAATGACTGTTGGCTGTGCCATCAAAATCACCTGATCCTCATGGTATTGCTCATATTTGAAAAAATAAATATACGTGTGAATACACCATCAAAAACCTTGTTTACCGACGATACACGGCAATGGATGAACATTTACACAAGCTTTTTCAAGTGATTAGGTCCATGCTTTCGATGAGACTTCCATGTCAAGCTGTCAACAAAGCCACCAGTTGGCATACGTTGGCATACGCTTAGGTACCGGGACAGAATACTGTATGTGTGAACGTTCAAAAGTATTGAGCTGTTTATTTGTTTTCACTTAATCAATATTTTACATTTTGTCATTTTTGACTAGAAGGATATTGATAACTTGAGTCTGTTTTAGGGAAAAGGGATTGTATCAGTTTGGATCAACATTAAGGGAGACATAACATATGATTAATTGTTAAAGTTAGGACAATATTCCTTGATGCCAAATCGAGATTTTGTAAATAAAACACGTGTTGCATCAAGATTGTGTTCTGTATCGTACACAAACACAAATTAACCTATATTATTCCGAAGAATAAATTATAAGTGCATTCGTAAATCACGGAACATCTATGGAAACACAATGCGTAGTTTAAGATTGCGTTTCAAAACATCTCTTGATGTTATGAAAAAAAAAACAATAACATGTCCAGCATAAGAACTGTATATCTCATTTCAAAGTGTCACTTAAAAAATAATTAAATTTTAGTTCAAACAAGTAATATCTAACATGTATATTAATTCAATGCTAATATAATGTTCATCATTAAAACGAATATCTGAACTCGCTGTGAACAAGTTCTTCCAAAAGATACAAATTCGGCTACTTCACTAGTAATTAATTAATTTTGGGAAGAAGAAATCATTATACAAATCTACAGGAAAATGAGAACGTCTTTAAAACTGTTTGTGTGACTTTATTTTACATGTGCTCTATTTAAATATGTTTGGCAGAAAAAGGATGTTACTTGGTCAATACATCTATTGTTAATCGTACAACTGGGTAGACATTGTATACCAATGTCGTATTCGACTTAATTTTCATGTTTTGTTATTCGGGATGAACAGAGTACATATCGAAATCACATTCCTTTTTGAGCTCTTTGTATAGTATTTACTGACCCTGGACACGTTCTTAGGTAGACGTCGTCATCGAGAATTTGAAGGTGTTGCACGTTTTCATGTTGTATGGACTGGTCACCCACGGTCACGTGCTTTAACGATGGGACTCTGAAATGGTTTACTGATGAGAGATAATGTATCTCACCTGTTGGAATACAGCAATACAAAATATATGGCAGTAAATAGATATACACACTTTCAATGCATCTACATGCGATAAGAATGAGATGAAATAATCAACGAACTCGGGTTTCAAAATCATGACCTTCAATACGAGTATAAATGTGTTATAAATGTGAACTGAAGAATTTTGTAATACGAAAGTAAAACTGTACAGGATTTATATAAATCAGTCCTTGAAATGATGGAACAAGAGACGATGTAACACTGTGTACACTAAAAAGTAACAAAACTGCACGTAAGACTATTAACACTTTGAGCGCTGGAACCGGATTTTGAAGGCCTTTGCAAACAGTTTGGATCCAGATGAGACGCCACAGAACGTGGCGTCTCATCAGGATCCAAACTGTTTGCTATTCTGATAGTGGTCTTAGAAAAAAAATCAAAGAAAATGCTAATTCTAGAAATTCAGCAGACGACATTTTAGCAGACATCAAATTTCCCAGCATGCAAAGGGTTAACCATGCATGAGATTAGAGAAGCTTTTCATTTCACAGACGTTGTATGGTATCTCAGACAGTGCATCGTTAGAAGCCTTGGTGTATATGTTAATAATAGAAAACGGTTTAAAATAATAAAAGATGTTTAGTCATGTAGTATTTTCTCATAAAGTATTTTTAGGCTAGGAGTATCGTTTAAATATTCGTCTTGAAGCATTCAATGGGTTTGCAGATACAGGTCAAGTATTAAATTATGTTATTTTGGCTTCCTTATTAAATATAACATTAATAAAACTTATGAAAACAACGCAAAAAAAATGTACATAAAGCATATAGTAATCAAACAACTACCAAGAAAGAACGTCAATATAATAATTGAATGGCGAATAACAGCATCTGGTCTTATTAACATCTTGATAGTGTCTACAACTGCATTAGTTTCATCACAGAGTAAAAGGTCACACTAAGATCTTTATAAGAAGACTTGGTGCTTATGTAAATGATAGAACACGGTAATAAATAATTAAAGATGTTTAATCGTGTGGTATTTTGTCATAAAAACCGAGTTTTTTTCAGGCTAAGAGAATTGCGTTAATATTCGCCTTGGGCCACTCGATGGGTTTGCACCAGGTCAAGTATTAAATTATGTTCTTCTGGCTCCCTCCTTAATTATTAAATTGATGAAAACGATGCCGTAACCAATGTTTAAAATGCATATAGTAATCAAACCAAGGCCACGACAGAAATTCAATATAATAATTGATGGGCGAAGAAAATCATCTTGTCTCATTTACATATTAATAGGGTCTACAACTGCATTTGTTTGAGATCGCCGTGGCGTTCTGGTTATGTTGTCCGCCTAGCGATCGTTAGGTCATGGGTTCGAACCCCACTGGGAGCGTATTTTTGATCTCCCCCAAAGACACCAAGTACTGGTTCTAGTCCCAGGAAACGGACTCGATAGCGTTTATATAAGCCTACGGCTTTCGATGCAATCGAACTAAAATAAATATGTTCAAACTAACTGCATTTGTTTGATCACATAGTGAGAGGTCGTTTAGATCCCTCATCACGCATCGAATATGGTCAGAAACCGCGATACAGAGACACTTCATGTCCTAGATGCTTTCCAACATTGTTTTGTTTTTGGCTAACTATATACGATTTGTTATTTTACTTATATATGTTTATATATTTTATTTTGACCCGGCCCTGTTTGCATTAATTAAAGAAAAACAAAAGTTTGCTACATACATGTAGACATGTGAATATGAAATCCAACGCACGTATATGCTCAGATTATGATACATTTTTCTTAACATGGCATACTATAATATTCCGGTAGTTTAACGTTTTACGATGCAAATATTAACCTCTGACCTCGGTAGATATTTTGTCGGAACTTTGTTCTACAATGTGAACAAATGTTAACCTGACTTGAACTATATGAGCATCATGTTTATACAGTGAGTTGATGTTACTTTATATCAACCTTCTATAATAGCAACCGTTTTGATTGATCGAATGTTGACCGAATTCCTCAATTGATATCGTAATTGTACACTCAGTTTGTATTCTTGTTTCGACTGGTACCGCCATTAAGTGCCAATTGATGTGTTATTGTTAATTTGATACCGTAATGTAATTAAACACTGGTAAAACGTACAGTCCATTTTCATGGCTTGTTCGTCAGATATCATTATCCATATACTGTATCGTGTTCTTTTTGGAAATTATTAATTGTGAGTCAGTACATTTAATGCAGAAACCTGTACGACACTACATATATATGTGCGCAAGTGCTGTAATTTAGGTTACTGTTGTGTGTGAGTCGAGTTGTTACAAGAGACGTTTTAAAAAATTGCAAAATTTAGTTTAACGACTTTTATACTCCAAAGTTATAAATTAAACAGCAATAACACATCAATATATGATTACTTAAATTATCTGGAACAGCTTTTTCGGTATTATTAAATGTTATGCTTCATTACGGCGACTAAAGCTATTTGTTTTAATACAATGCAACACATTTAAACATGCAAACAAGGGTTAAAATATTTTTAAAATATTGTATTTACTGTTAAACTTGTAATAATGTATTTGAATTAAGATCTGTATGAAGGACACTGTGCTTCTGTTCTCCTTACCAGGGTAGTGTGTAAGGGTCACAGAAGACTGCCTTAAAAACGAAATCACATTTATCACATTGTAAACTGCATGATCAGATATAACATAAGCCTTAGCGATATCCATACAGAACACATGCTGCGTTTACATTATGTTCCCGGCAGCCACGGCAGTCCCGTTTGACCGAAACGTATCGCGCCGTGTGACTGTTGCATTTGTTGACCTTTGATCCTGTTTAATGCTAGGTTGTGCTAGGTTTGCTCACGGTTAATCAAGGTTTCCGTGACGTGCCGTCGAAGCGAAAACGCGGGCATTCGACGGTGCGCTAAGTTTTCATCCACGGTCTGCCACGGATGTATAAATGTTGCTTCAAGGTACGATGCGTTCTGTTAAGTTCCCGCACGTTGTTTGCGTTTGTCATGCAGGTCTGATACGTTGTACACGTTTGTCATTCATTTGTCACGTTCTGTCAAGGTACCGTGCGGATCAAACGTGGACATCCGAGAGGTTTCGGGCACGATTGTGCTCCCGGTATAAAAGAAAACTCTCAAGCAACAGTATTTATTATAACAAAATAATTCCAGTGACATGGATGTGAACGACGAGGATGATTTTGTGTTTGCCTGCTTATTTGCAGCATTAATAAAATCTTTGCGTTGTAAAGAGCTGAAAGAAGCACAAAAGTCCGGGAAAAGACGAAGAAGGAGGCCAATGTCACTGTGGGTTTGTCCATGGCTATCGGAAGCTAGAAGGTAGCAGCAACGGCACTTTGATGCATTTCTTACCAGGGAACTCCGCAACGAAGATATCAACAACTTTCAGAATTATCTGAGGATGCCCCCAGAACAATTCGACGAGATCCTTGAAAGGATATCTCAAGTCATTTCAAGACAAGAATTCCTGTGACGAAGATCTGCTCTGCCCTTTCACCTGTATTTAAACTGGCACTGACTCTGAGGCATTTGGCTACAGGGGACAATTACTCGTCGCTCTCCTATGCGTTTCGGTACAGTAAGGCAGCAATATGTCATATGGTTCCTGAAGTATGCAGCGCTGTTGTCCAGGCCTACAAAGACGAAGTGTTCACCCTTCCTGTGACACCCGGTGAGTGAAAATCTATCTCCCAGGAATTTGAAGACAAGTGGAATTTGCCACATGCAGTTGGGGCTCTAGACGTGAAGCATGTTGCTATCAGCAAGCCACCAAACACAGATGCCCTGTACCAAAACGATAAGGGATTTTACAGTATCCCATTCCTTGCATTAGTAGATGTCCAGTATCGTTTCATATGGATTGAAGTTGCACCTCTTCCTCATGTGTTAGGGGCGGATTAACAGGAGCAGTGGGTTCTTCTTGATCGTGCGGTGGTAGGCCTGGACTTTCAGGTTGCTCCTCAACTTGAGCGTCCTATGCAGCGCGGAGAGCCTTTCTTCGGCACTTTCTTGGTGGCATTATACTGATCGAGTGTTCAGACTAAAATGAAAGTTTCCTGAATAGCACGGCTTTTATAAACTAATCTTTAGACCGCGCGAATCGTGTCAGACCGTACAACAACTCAACGTGCCGTAACGCATCTGCCTGTAAAACGCAACACACCGTAACGGGTCGGAATAAACACGTAGCAAAACGGCTGACAATTATCCTAGCTTGCCGTGGTAATCTTGACAAAACATAACAAAACATTACAACACTTGATAGTTACTTAACATGTCGGGGAATGAATAGTACTCCCGTCAGAGTACGGACCCTTTTCGGGTTCTGTTACGGCCTGCTACGTACTGTCAAGTTTTGTTCAAGTTCTCATTTCCGCCGTGGCTGCCGTGGCAAATTTTTTGACAGTTTAAAATTTGGGCACGGCAACCCCGTTGTGTCACGTTTGGCTATCCCGTTCCCCTACATTGCCTCACGTTCATCCCGTTTCCTCCACGGTGGTTCGAAACGTGATTGCCGTGGTCGCCGGGAACATAGTGTAAATGCAACAAGTATGTTAACAAGAAAATGGTTTATATATAAAAAAAATGGTACTTAAGACATTTTAATAAACAAATGTGACGTGTTTGTACGATTTATTTTATTTTATTATAACAAGAAAATGGAGCATACGCACCTGTATGTTTAAAAAATTGCTTTGTTTATATAATTGGCATGCCCTTGAAGAAAAATGTGTTGTCATTTGAACGATAACGACAATTATCATAATGTATTATACAAATATTTTATTTGGTAAACACCATTATAAAACATCTATCAACAGCATTTGACCTTGGGCGTTGTTGTGACATAGTTTGTACCAGCTTGTGTCGTCTTTACTTGAACGTCATATCGACAATGATTAAGCATGTAATTAATGGGTGTTTACCAGTTTATTTTTAATGGATTGTATTCAGATATAATTAGAAATGCAATTTGAAACTCGGTTATTGGTTCAATATGAAAATAACGTAAACATGCAATGAGCGGACAACTAACCCATATAAATATTTGCATTAATGCCCCATTAATACTCAAAAATCAACGGAAATTTCGTTAAGTATTTCGTAAAATAAAGATACAAAATAAAAAATCAGTGTTCCTTATAGCAATAGCCAAAATTTCAAAGCCAGATGTGTTCCGGTAACATAGATTTTTGTAGATACATAATGCTATTTTTTTAATTTTTTTTCGTGTCACAATAAATTCCATTTTAATTTCCCACACTGATATCTATTCATACGACATACGAACACAAAAATGGTACCATGTTAGTGTTCGTGTGTCGTTTGAATAGATATCGTTGCTGGAAATCAAAAGGGAATTTTGAATGCCAAAAAAAAACAACGAACATTTTGTATCTACAAACATCCATGTTAACAGACCACATCTGGCGTTGAGATTTGACTATTGCTATAAGGAACACTGATTTTGTATTGGGTAACATTATTTCACGAAATATTGCAGGAATGTTCCTTGATTTTTTAATATTAATGGGCCTTTAATTTATTTGTTTCTTAAACCTGTGACAGAAGACATTACATTTTTGTAAGTTTCTACAAGTTTTGAAAGTTCGAAAAAGAAACAACAAGTCAAGAGCTGTTCAGCAGCTTAAAACTGCTCATATACACGTTAATGCAATTTTACAAGCTAACACTAAAAGTTTCCATTTCATATGTTTAATAATAATAAAACAACAGTTTATAAAGACGATTCAAGGGTTTGCTGTTCATGTGATAAGCGACATTTCCACCCACAAAACCATCTGCAATTATGTCCTTTTAAGATTCAATGCGAATTCGTTTTTCTTGAAACGGGAAATATCAAAGGACTGTTCTACTTCGCTTAGAATTGATCTTATTATACCCCCATTACCATTGGTAATGGGGGCTATATAGGAGTCACTTTGTCTGTCTGTCGGTCGGTCGGTCGGTCTGTCTGTCCCGTTTGTCCGGGCCATAACTATGTCATCTTTCAAGGGATTTTAAAATCATTTGGCACATATGTTCACCATCATTGGACGGTGTGTCGCGCGAAATAATTACGTCAATATCTCCAAGGTCAAGGTCACACTGTGAGGTCAAAGGTCAAAAATGGCCATAAATGAGCTTGTCCGGGCCATAACTATGTCGTTCATCAAGGGATTTTGAAATCATTTGGCACATATGTTCACCATCATTGGACGGTGTGTCGCGCGAAAGAATTACGTCAATATCTCCAAGGTCAAGGTCACACTTTGAGGTCAAAGGTCAAAAATGGCCATAAATGAGCTTGTCCGGGCCATAACTATGTCGTTCATCAAGGGATTTTGAAATCATTTGGCACATATGTTCACCATCATTGGACGGTGTGTCGCGCGAAAGAATTACGTCAATATCTCCAAGGTCAAGGTCACACTTTGAGGTCAAAGGTCAAAAATGGCCATAAATGAGCTTGTCCGGGCCATAACTATGTCGTTCATCAAGGGATTTTGAAATCATTTGGCACATATGTTCACCATCATTGGACGGTGTGTCGCGCGAAAGAATTACGTCAATATCTCCAAGGTCAAGGTCACACTTTGAGGTCAAAGGTCAAAAATGGCCATAAATGAGCTTGTCCGGGCCATAACTATGTCGTTCATCAAGGGATTTTGAAATCATTTGGCACATATGTTCACCATCATTGGACGGTGTGTCGCGCGAAAGAATTACGTCAATATCTCCAAGGTCAAGGTCACACTTTGAGGTCAAAGGTCAAAAATGGCCATAAATGAGCTTGTCCGGGCCATAACTATGTCGTTCATCAAGGGATTTTGAAATCATTTGGCACATATGTTCACCATCATTGGACGGTGTGTCGCGCGAAAGAATTACGTCAATATCTCCAAGGTCAAGGTCACACTTTGAGGTCAAAGGTCAAAAATGGCCATAAATGAGCTTGTCCGGGCCATAACTATGTCGTTCATCAAGGGATTTTGAAATCATTTGGCACATATGTTCACCATCATTGGACGGTGTGTCGCGCGAAAGAATTACGTCAATATCTCCAAGGTCAAGGTCACACTTTGAGGTCAAAGGTCAAAAATGGCCATAAATGAGCTTGTCCGGGCCATAACTATGTCGTTCATCAAGGGATTTTGAAATCATTTGGCACATATGTTCACCATCATTGGACGGTGTGTCGCGCGAAAGAATTACGTCAATATCTCCAAGGTCAAGGTCACACTTTGAGGTCAAAGGTANTTGTCCGGGCCATAGCTATGTTGTTCATTGTGAGGCTTTGAAATCAATTGGCACATTTGTTCACCATCATTGGACGGTGTGTCGCGCGAAAGAATTACGTCAATATCTCAAAGGTCAAGGTCACACATGAGTTCAAAGGTAAAAAATAGCCATAGTTGAGCTTGTCCAGGCCATTACTATGTCGTTCATTGTGGGATTTTGAAATCAATTGGCACATTTGTTAACCATTATTGGACGGTGTGTTGCGCGATAAAATTACGTCGATATCTCCAAGGTCAAGGTCACACTTTGAGTTCAAAGGTCAAAAATGGCCATAAATAAGCTTGTCTGGGCCATAACTATGTCATTCATTGTGAGATTTTAATATTACTCTCCACATTAATTTTGTTCACAGGCATTGGATGGCGTATCATGCCAAAGAATTCAAGATTTCAAAGGTCAAAATGGCCATAAATGATAATGGCATAATAATTCTTAAAAATTGCCATAAATAAGCTTCTCTTGTTTTGTGAGACAGCATGCAAAATATTCTGTGTCAATGCAGCATGTGGGGGTATACGTCACGTCAGTGACAAAGCTCTAGTTGAAAATGTACCTATCGGTTTCCCGTTAACAAACGTCACAATTTCTTTAAGGATCATCACAATTTCTTTAAGGATCATAATAATTTGTTTTAAACATCATAATTAACAACTCTGATCTGTAATTAAAGATTCAAGAAAGTATCACCCGCTTTAAAGGAGGTGTATTAAAAGAAAACATATTTCCAAAAAAAGTTCGTAAGCTCGAAGTTATATATCATTTGTTCTTCAGTTGCCCTATTTTTATTGAGAAAGAGTTATTTGATAAGATTGTATCCACATTCAATCCAATGACATTGCAAACCGTTCTGTTTGGTCATTTAGACGAAGCAAACTAAACTTTTTCCTCGTTGTCAATTATGTTAGCAGAAATAACACTTAAGATCGTGAGATCCGCATGATGTTTCATAATTAGTATAGTGCATAAGGTTCACGTGTTACGCTACCACTTAGTGAAGTCACGGCCAGTGTGAGACATGGTTTCGTTTAGTAAATCTATTATTTTAAGTGTATTTACTGCTCTCGATGACGTCAATCACACTACATATCTGTATTTTCGTGCAGTATAAATAAGATTACCAACGCCGCTCGTGAATAATTAAGACCTTGCAGCAAATTGACAACTAACTGTTTATTTGTTAGAGATGCAGCTGGCACAGTTACGTGTTGTGATGGTGTTGTTCTTACTGTTAGGAACATGCGATGGGCAATCAGGCGGTATGTTAATTAAAAACAAGTTAAAATAGTAGAACTGTTGAACAATGAAATGCACATTACTGTGCCATTTATCGATTGTGACATGTTAAGCTTTTGTAATTTGCAATAGTAACTTCCATGTAATGAAACGTTGCATACAGGTGATTCTTAAATGATCAACTCGAAATAATATCTATGACTTACGTAATCATTGAAAACCAATACATTAACATAATGATCGCTGATAACATAATTGGGCCGCGATCTGTTAAAATGGGGTTAAATGCATGTGCGTCAAGTGTCTTCAGTGACGATACTTTCCGCTTTTAAAGTATCTGTTTGTTTTAAGGAAGACTCTTTTTGACGAAAATCCAGTTAAGGCGGAAAGGGTCGTCCATGATGAGCCTGTGCGGACTGCAAAGGCTTATCTTTGACGACACTTTACGCACATGCATTTAACCCCATTTTCTCAGAGCGAGGCGCATACAAGTTATCAAACGGCTATCGTGTAATAACACACTATCGGCGGTATCGGCTCGCAGGCTTCTATGGAAGGAATGTCCATTCATGTTTCTTAACGACAATTGCATATTGTTAAATGACACTCGTTTCTTTTATACCTAATGATAAAATATTATATTTCTGCAGTGAAATAACAGCAGTGAAAAGAACAAAATTGTTCTTTTCACCGGTGAAAAAAACAAATTTTCGGAATACCTTTTCTATCTTTAGATTATAATATCAAGATGTACTTCCCTTCTTTATATCCTTGTTTATATTTTTCTATGATCACGAGTGAAATAAAATCGATATTCCACCGAATCCAACAAATTTTCTTTTAATTTTATGCTTTTTTCACCGTTTATTTACATTGTAAAAGTGTTTTACTGAAGAATTTCCCTGGAATAATGACGTCATTTCGTCACCAAAATGACGTCATTTCGTCAACAAAATGACGTCATTTCGTCAACAAAATGACGTCATTTCAATGTATTGAGGCACGCCACGGGATAGAGGGTCACTTTTCAGAGAAAGGGAAATTATTATTAATTATTTTCTTGAAAAAGGAGCACAAAAGAAACAGAAAATGTGTTCATGTCAGTGTAAGATCGTTTGTTATTTCACTCGTGATTATAGAAACATAATATTTTTAATCGTGGCTGCGCCACTCGTGAACATTTATTTTCTATTATCACTCGTGAAATAACAAACGATCTTACACTGACATGCACAAATATCCTCTATATATTTCTTAATGACAACTCCATGTTGACATATAACAAATGGATTGTTCTATTCGTTACCAACATACTGAAACTTTGGTTTGGTGCGCCTTTGTTCTTCTTTACATCACTTGGTGGCACAATCTAGTAGCCGCATTGCATTTGTCGTTACTCGATAAATGTAAATCTCATATTCTCTTGCGTATACATGAAAACGTGACAACGCATCCATTGAGACTCATTTGTATTCAAAGGTGGTATCGCTTTATAGTATGTGCATTACAACTTTACAATAGTAATAACACAAGCAATAATTCTGGTAATTACACTAGCAATTCAACAAGACGAAGCAATAAGCACTAAGCATGTTTCAAGGCATTATGCAACATGAAGTTTATCAAATGCGACATGACAATTTGTAGTGTGTAATTCATATAAAGAGAAGAACCAGAAATATCTGGGTTATTTAAATCCAGGTTAAGTGTTGACTATTTATCTCACTCGCTTGTTTTTGTTCGAAAAACGTTTGTCTGTCAGTTCTTTCGTACGTCCGTCTTTGCCTGTCTCACAAAGCACGTTATTTTTTAACAGAGCTTGGCTTATGGAATCGTCAATGGATATTTTATTGACTTGACGCAGTACATTGATTTTTGAGATTAATGAAAAATTAAACTGACGTGTTGATTGCATTAGTTACGAAGGTTTGCGCACTAACTTGTGAGATATATCTTATGGCTGGGTCCAGACATGTATATCCTATGCAGTTTGTGTTAGTTCTTTGTTAATTGATTGATTGATGGATCGATTAATTGATTTTTTAATCAACACTTTCATTTCCTTTCACTAAATCCTTCTAGTTGCTTAAAGGAGATTGTAAAATACGTTGTCTGGTACATTCGAGCAACCTTAAAACAAAGCATACGTCTTGTGGACGTTGTAAGCCTCAGATGGCTCTCTGGCTAACAGCCTTCAATTACAGGTGGTCAAGCGTACGTTTTAAAGCCCCTGTCTGCTAACATATATTTAACAAGATACAAAATGCTCTTTTTTGTGGTACAATATATTCCATTTTAATTTCCCGAAACGATATCTATTCATACGACACACGAACACTAAATTGGTACATGAACATGTGTTGAATATATTATTCCAACAATGGCCGTTGAATGCATCTCAAATGCGTGATAATTTTATTTTTATTTCAGACCGTGCATGCACCTGTAATTGGCGCTGCAGTTGGAACGAATGCCAGGTCGCACGGTGTGGCCGTTGGGGATGGCGTAGAACGTGTTGCCCTAATACCAGTTCGCGATGCAGAAACGTGAGAATGCTATTTATTGGATTCAAAGTGATGTAATTTAGATATTGCNCTCCAACCACAATCAACGCCGTATATCTTTTTTAAAGATATTTCTTGTTTGTGGTACAATATATTCCATTTTAATTTCCCGCAACGATATATATTCAAACGACACATGAACACTAAATTGGTACATGAACATGTGTTGAATATATTGTTTTATTTTTATTTCAGACGCACGCACCTGTAATTTGCGCTGCAGTTGGAACGAATGCCAGGTCGCACGATGTGGCCGTTGGGAATGGCGTAGAACGTGTTGCCCTAATACCAGTTCGCGATGCAGAAACGTGAGAATGTTATTTATTGGATTCAAAGTGATGTAATTTAGATATTGCAGTATTATTAAGATACACATTTATAATTAAGATATGCTGATATCCCGAGGGAGCACACCTATTTTATATGCATTATCAAGTATTTTTAATTTAAACACAAACATTGATTTTAGTTATTGAACCGACAGAAAAATGGTTATTCTCATTGCTTAACTTTCAGGTCAGAACTGTTTAGAAGTACCATCTTAAAAAACGCATTTTTTTGCTTATGTGTTGTATTTATAGACCCATAACTACTCAAAATCAACGACAATATCGTACAATACTTCGTAAAATAACGATACAGAATTTAAAATCAGTGTTCCATGTAGCAAATGCCGAAATTTCAACGCCAGATGTGGTCAGGTAACATAGATGTTTGTAGATATAAAATGCACGTTGTTATTTTTTTGGTGACACAATTAATTCCATTTTAATTTTCCGCAAATATATCTATTCATACGACACACGAACACTAAAATAGTACCATGTTAGTGTTCATGTGTCGTATGAATAGATATCAGTGCGGGAAATAAAAATGGAATTTATTGTGACACGAACAAATAAAAACGTGCATTTTATATTTGCAAACATCTATGTTACAAGACCACATCTGGCTTTGAAATGTTGGCTATTGCTATAAGAAAAACATTGATTTTGTATTGGGTAACTTTATTTTACGAAATACTTAACGAATTTTCCGTTGATTTTTAGTAGTAATGGGGCTTTAAGACTAAATTAATAATTTCGGAAATTAATGTGTGTTCTTCTTTTTCAGAAATGATTCTTTTATGGCGTGGCGGATATACCATACGAATACAAGACCTGACGATGTCTATATAATAAAACCAAATTTGTAAAAGAACATTTTGAGTAAAATAAATATTAAAACAGACCATGTATGGGAATTGTTTTTTTTTACTGCAGTGTATTGTTGTAATATATTTAGATTAAATTAATTAAACGAGTAATTACAAATTGAAGATGAGATCACGAAATTTTGATTTTTTTGTGGAAACAAATTATTATAAACAGATTTTGTGTTGTTTAGGAACATGTCAAACATTTTTTTTTTAAATTTATGTTTTGCAGTGCATTTACGAGTTACAATTAAACAACTCTGATTCATAAGTAAGAACGTATTACATGAATGATTTCCCTTTCAAGTTATCCAAGTGACTATTAAATGGATTTTTATGCAGTGTCGATTTATAAATATATTAAACAACATAAAATCGAATGTCATTTGCTTAAGTATAAGTCTATGACATTCTAATGTATGCAGCTTGACAACGTCTTAACAGCCGAACGCCTATCCGTTTTTCGTCAAGAAGAGTCTTTCTTTAATCGCAAAATACAATAAAAGTGGAAAGTGTCGTCCCTGATTAGCATGTGCGGACTGCGCAGGCTAATCTGGGACGACACTTTACGCACATGCATTAAACCCACTTTTCACAGAGCGCGTCTCTGTATTCAGGTAGACAACGTCTATTCAACCAGGCGCATGGCCGTTCACTCTCAATTGTAAATGGTCCCGTCATACCTGGTTAAATGTGTCCTTTGTCGGACGTCAAACATTTCACTGCTGAATGCATATGGACAGTTAACAATATGGCGGACAAACGGTGCATGCAATTTTAAACATTGTTTTCAATATGCCAGGCGATCGCTTTGCTGTCATTGTAAAATATTGCTTGTTAAAAGTGTTTAAAAAATAAATGTAAATAAGACTAAGCATTCTTTAATACAATTCACTAATTCATGAACATTGATCAAGCTTGTGGTGGTGGCATAGAAAAATAAACAAAGAAATTCGCGAAAAAGATTTCGTTCATTATTTAATTACGAGTTATTATATTAATGTCACTGTTTAATTTTAGTGTTTACTTCTATAAACATTCATGTTTAGATTATTTATTTCATAGACCATTGATAATTTATTACAATATTTACACATAAATCATCACATATATGGATAATTGTCGAAAGTATCCATTTAAGTAAGTAAGGATTTAGTAAAGCCCAATTACTACTCAATAATCAACGAATATTTCGTACAATATTTCGTGAAATAAAGTTAAAAAAAAATAAGTATTCTATATAGCAAATGCCGAAATTTCAACGCCAGATGTGGTCTGGTAACATAGATGTTTGTAGATATAAAATGCACGTTTTTATTTTTTTGTGACACAATTTATTCCATTTTGTTTTCCCGCATATATCTATTCATACGACACAAAAACACTTTAATGGAACCATGTTAGTGTTCCTGTGTCGTATGAATAGATATCAGTGCGGGAAATTAAAATGTGTCACAAAAAAATAAAAACGTGCATGTTATATCTACAAACATCTATATTACCAGACCACATATGGCGTTAAAATTTCGGAAATCGCTAAATGGAACACTGATTTTTATTTTTTTAAGCAACATTAATACTCAAAAATCAATGGAAATTTCGGAAAGTATTTCGTAAAATAAAGTTACCCAATAAAAAAATCAATGTTCCTTATAGCAAAAGCCAAAATTTCAAAACGAGATGTTTTCTGGTAACAAGGATGTTTGTAGATATAAAATGATGGTTTTTAATTTTTCGCGTACCCAATTAATTCCATTTTATAACCCCGCGACTTTATCTATTCACACGACACATGAACACTAACATGGACTATTTTAGTGTGAATGTGTCGTATGGATAGATATCAGCGCGGGACATTAAACTGGAATTAATTGTGTACACGAAAAATTAAAAACGAGCATTTTATATCTACAACATCCATGTTTCCAGAAACGCCAAAAATATTAAAAGTAGTATACAATTTATTACACAACATTAACGAGTGCTATAAACACGGACATATCCGATGTTTTATAGAATTCTGATCTGGGTAGTTTGTTCAGAATGTCATTAATTCTGAAAGAGTCGGAAACATTTATTCAATCATTTATCTGTATAATAAATTTGTTTAAGACATAATTACACTTAAAGCTGTTTTGTGCATACTACTTATGTGTAAGCTTCTCACAGAGTGTATATACGGTTCTAAACGAAGGTCATTTTTCATCTTTAGGTTGCACACCGAAGTCAACTTCAAAATCAATATTAGTATATTATAAATAGAACATCAATCACGCAGCGTGCACATTTTGTCGTACGCAATTCGCCTGTATTTAATAAGCAACACGACACTGTGTCAATCAATCCCGATGAATCTTTCCTTGATACTGTAAGTACGACTTGTCAGAACCGGGTCTGTAAGGACAGAAATTTCACTTCAGTGTCTTGTCAGCTTTTCTGTAGACTGTGCATTCCTTTGAATTTCGATGCAAAAATGCCTCAAAACAGTTCAAGCGAACCAAACCTTTTCACCTTACAGGCGCGACGTGGATGCATAATTTTATTCCTGAAAGAAAGCACATTCAGCTCTTTGGAATGCAACGTTGACGCCACCGACCAAAACGGCTCGTGTTCAGATAAACAGCGGTTTAAAGATGTTACACACATCTTCTGAGGATGATTCTTAATTATCACAGAGTAAGAGATGGATGGATGGTGAATGCCAATTATTACGCTACCGTAATGTTTGAGGTAACACAATTTATACAAATCTTTTTTTTGTATATATTGCTATGTGTGGATATGAGTAGTATTTGATAAACATATTTGTTTAGTATTTGATTAGGATAATAGTGCAACTAGCAAAACATGTATAATAATCCATATTAAATATAATGCTTAACATTTTATTATAGCTTTCCTTATTAAAGATCTATCGTACTTGGTCATTGTAAAACTGGTAAAAAAATGCTGAACATTATTTTTTTCCTTATTTAACAAACACTTACATGTAAATATGCGACATTTCGAACATTGGTAGACACGTATTATTTTTTAATCAAATTGGTGCAATTATTATTTGTATTATTATTTGCACTAAGTAGAAAGTAAAATAGATCATACGTTTGATATAATACGACTTTCCTTTGATATATCTTTGGAGCTTCATTCTAACCGTCTCAAATGCANATTAATTCCATTTTATAACCCCGCACTGCTGTCTATTCATACGACACATGAACACTAACATGGTACCATATTTAGTGTTCGTATGTCGTATGAATAGATATAGTCGCGGGGTTATAAAATGGAATTAATTGCGTACGCAAAAAATTAAAAACTAGCATTTTATATCTACAAACATCCATGTTACCAGAAAACATCTCGTTTTGAAATTTTGGCTTTTGCTATAAGAAACATTGATTTATTATTAGGTATCTTTATTTTACGAAATACTTAAAGAAATTTCCGTTCATTTTTGAGTAGTATTGTAACTTTAATGTTTGAGGTAACACAATTAATACAAATCTTTTTTGTATATGTTGCAATGTGTGGATATGAGTGGTATTTGATAAACATATTTGTTTAGTATTTGATTAGTATAATAGTGCAACTCGCAAAACATGTATAATAATCCATATTAAATATAATGCTTTACATTTTATTATAGCTTTCCTTTTCTAAAGATCTGTCGTACTTGGTCGTTGAAAAACTGGTAAAAAAATGCTGAACATTATTTTTTTCCTTATTTAACAAAAACTAACATGTAAATATGCAACATTTCGAACATTGGTAGACACGTATTATTTTTAAATCATATTGGTGCAATTATTACTTGTATTATTATTCGCATTAAGTAGAAAGTAAAATAGGTCATACGTTCGATATAGTACGCAATATTCTTTTATTATATGAAATATGAACAAATATTCATCTGACTATAAAAATATGAGCTGCATCTTGTTTATACAGTATACAGTGAGTTGATGTTACTTTTTATCATACCGCTACATTTATATATACAGGAAACACATCCAGACGTTTATCGAAAGTTCGCTGATGGGTTTCACGTTGTGTGTAGTAGCAATCAGCGCTGAGCTGGGCTAAGCAGAGATTGTGTCATGGAGCAAACATTGATGGGGTCTCTGAAGAGCACAGGTGGTATGGAGTGGGATGACCGAGGACATGCACACTTTCGGACCCTATCTGCACCTGTAACATCCGAGTACAACAGTGCGATGCAGGAGTTAACAGACCTGACCTTTACTACAAGTCCACAGCACAAAGACTCAAGTGAGGCGCGCATCAAAAGAGATGCTTCTGATCTCGAAAAAATGAAGACAAAGATTACAGCTTGCTCGCCCTACACAGCCTACTCTAAGAAACATTGTCAATGGGATAGTGGCTGGGTCCGATGTGAATGTGCATGCATTTGAGACGGTTAGAATGAAGCTCCAAAGATATATCAAAGGAAAGTCGTATTATATCAAACGTATGATCTATTTTACTTTCTACTTAGTGCAAATAATAATACAAATAATAATTGCACCAATTTGATTTAAAAATAATACGTGTCTACCAATGTTCGAAATGTCGCATATTTACATGTAAGTGTTTGTTAAATAAGGAAAAAAATAATGTTCAGCATTTTTTTACCAGTTTTACAATGACCAAGTACGATAGATCTTTAATAAGGAAAGCTATAATAAAATGTTAAGCATTATATTTAATATGGATTATTATACATGTTTTGCTAGTTGCACTATTATCCTAATCAAATACTAAACAAATATGTTTATCAAATACTACTCATATCCACACATAGCAATATATACAAAAAAAAGATTTGTATAAATTGTGTTACCTCAAACATTACGGTAGCGTAATAATTGGCATTCACCATCCATCCATCTCTTACTCTGTGATAATTAAGAATCATCCTCAGAAGATGTGTGTAACATCTTTAAACCGCTGTTTATCTGAACACGAGCCGTTTTGGTCGGTGGCGTCAACGTTGCATTCCAAAGAGCTGAATGTGCTTTCTTTTCAGGAATAAAATTATGCATCCACGTCGCGCCTGTAAGGTGAAAAGGTTTGGTTCGCTTGAACTGTTTTGAGGCATTTTTGCATCGAAATTCAAAGGAATGCACAGTCTACAG
>VMBQ01012026.1:0-19656 GCA_007657795.1 Dreissena rostriformis | reverse complement strand
ATACGCACACAAATTTTGACCCCTGTGACCTTGTCCTTGAAGTAGGGGTCTGCGTTAAGGTTTCAAAATCTGCGTTTAGGTTTCAAAAAATGCTCTCAACTTCTATGTCCCTTTAGATAAAACCTTCATATTTGGTATGCATGTGTATATGGACAAGGCCTTTCCATACGCACACAATTGGTTACTGTCTGTCCGTGCGTCTGTGTGTCCGTCCGAAAACTTTAACGTTGGTCATAACTTTTGCAATATTGAAGATAGCAACTTGATATTTGGCATTCATGTGTATCTCATGAAGCTGCACATTTTGTGTGGTGAAAGGTCAAGGTCATCCTTCAAGGTCAAAGGTCAAAAAAAATAATGCATGTGCATCTCACGGAGCTGCACATTTTGAGTGGTGAAAGGTCATGGTCATCCTTCAAGGTCAAAGGTCATTTTTTAATTTATTTTTTTCAAAGCGACGCAGTAGTGGGCATTGTGTTTATGACAAACACTTCTCTTGTTTTTTGTTGTTGTTTTTTTTCAAAGCGGCGCAGTAGGGGGCATTGTGTTTCTGACAAACACATCTCTTGTTATATTATTAAAATAGAAGGATCTTCAATTATGTTGAAATAAAATTCATACATAAACTGTTAATATTAAATACAGAATTAAAAAAGTATATACTAAACAAAACGTCTTAACATCCACTTGCTTTTTTAGCTCACCTGTCACGAAGTGACACAGTGAGCTTATGTGATCGTGTGATGTCTGGCGTCCGTCGTGCGTGCGTGCGTTCGTCAACAATTTGTTTGTGTAGACAGAAGAGGTCACAGTTTTCATCCAATCTTTATTAAATTTGGTCAGAATGTTAATCTTGATGAAATCTGGGTTGGTATTGTATTTGGGTCATCTTGGGTCAAAAACTAGGTCAAATAATAGAAAAACCTTGTGTAGACATAAAAGGTCACAGTTTTCATTCAATCTTTATAAAATTTAGTCAGAATGTTTATCTTGATGAAATCTGGATTGGGANAAGAGTGTGATTGTATACACCACTTCTATATTTAGAGTGTGATTGATATACCAGATTGATTTTGGATCACGGATTGTTTTGCATGTGCTTTATACGTTTAAGCATTGCTCTCTCTATATATATTTATATGTGGGTGTGATCTAAGACTAAACAATTGGTTCAATTGGCACTAAAATAATTATTTGAAGAGTACAAATAAGTTATTATATTGTAATAAAATGGCTCACGGCGGATCACACTACAATCTGCGAGATGTGACAAAGACAAAAACGACACTTAGCTTGTCAGAAGACGATAGGTTACGCCACAGGAAACATAAACGTACAGAAGAGGAGTTAGCAATGTTCCAACAGAAGAGGGATGAAATAACCCAACTTAGAAGAGCAGCGTCGTCCATACGAATAGATGCTGATACAGACAATGTCAGATTGGATAGCGGAACAGATGAAGAGTTCGATATTTCAGCTGAAACCAGGAAGCTACAAGATAAACTCGCCCACCTACAAGATGAACAGCAGAACCTGGAAGAAAGAGAGGATGTCACGGTTACTCCTAAAGGACGTCTACCAAAAGTGAAGTCCCGCACAGACGAAATAGTGCGTACGGAAGACAGACGTGACCCGAAGACAGAAGAAACGCTTCTGCAATGGGATCTATATAGAAAAACAGAAGAGATAGACAAAATAAACAAGCTACTTCTGAACAGCGAGAGGACAATTACCCTGCTACAACTCGAGTTGAAGGAGAACAAGCTGAAGAATTTCGAAGAAACAGAAAAGAGAGATCTGAGGTTGAAGAGACACGAAGAACAATTGATAAAATTGCAACAGAAGATTGACGACAGACTGAGTGATCTGGAAGAAAGAGAACAAAAGTTAGCGGAACGTTCTAAACGACTAGAAGAGCGAGAACAACAGATAACGGACACAAACAGACCCTACAGTCGCTGCAAAGAAAGAGATGAAATTGATAGTAGAATTCGGCAGCTTGAACAACAAAAGACCAGACTGGAAGCTGGATTTTTAGAGGAAGGGCAGGATACGATACGAAGTCCCACGATTACCAACCATAACGCAAGGGAATTTAATGAGAAAGTTATTCTCACACCATTTTCAGGAAAGGAACCTGTTCCAAAGAATGAAGCTTCATTTGAAGAATTCAAGCTGGAATTTGAAAGTATTAGACATATACATTCGGAACACATACTCCAACAATCCTTACGAAAAGCTCTTCGAGACCAGGCCAGAAAATGCATGCTGCATTTAGAAACCCAAACGGTGACCTATACATGCAAGCACACATATCACTCGACAGCTAGACATATGACTGGCTAGTGAGCCTGAACCATAGCACCAGCATTTGCATGCAAGCACACATATCGCTCGACAGCTGGACAAATGACAGGCTTGTGGGCCTGAACAATAGCACCTGCATATACATGAAAGCACACGTATCACAGGACAGCTGGAGAATTGACTGCCTAGCGAGCCTGAACCATAGCACCTGCATATACAAGCAAGCACACATATCACAGGACGGCTGGGCACATGACTGGCAAGTGAGCCTGAACCATAGCACCAGCATATACATGTACATGCAAGCACAATTATCACTCAAAAGCTGTACACATGACTGGCTAATGAGCCTGAACCATAGCATCAGCATATGCATGCACGCACACATATCACTTGACAGCTAGACATATGACTCGCTAGTGAGCCTGAACCATAGCACCAGCATATACAAGCAAGCACACCTATAACTCGACAACTTGACACATGACTGGCTAGTTAGCCTGAACCATATCACCAGCATATACATGCAAGCACACAAATCACGTGACAGCTGGTTACATAACTGGCTAGTGAGCCTGAACCATAGCACCAGCATATACATGCAAGCACACATAGCATACAAAAAATTGACACATGACTGGCTTTTGAGTCAAAACCTTAGCACCAGCATATACATGCAAGCACACATATCACAGGACAGCTGGATACATGACAAGCTAGTGAGCCTAAACCATAGCACCAGCATATACATGCAAGCACAAATAACACATGGCAGCTTGACATATGACTGGCTAGTGCGCCTGAACCATAGCACCAGCATATAAATTCAAAGACACATATCACAGGACAGCTGGATACATGACTGTCTGGTGAGCATGAACAATAGCACCAGCATACACCTGCAAGCACACATATCACAGGACAGCTGGACACATGACCGGCTAGTGAGCCTGAACCATAGCACTATCATATACATGCAAGCACACCTATCACACGACAACTGGACACATGACTGGCTTGTGAGCCTGAACCAAAGCACCAGCATAAACATGCAATCACACATATCACACGACAACTGGACACAGGACGGGCTAGTGAGTTTCAACCATAGTACCAGCATACACATGCAAGCACACATATCACTCGACAGCTGGTCATATGATAGGCTAGTGAGCTTAAACCATAGCACCTGCATATACATACATGCAAGCACAGATATTACAAGACAACTTGACACATGACTGGTTAGTGAGTCTGAACCATAGAACCAGCATATACACGCAAGCACACATATAACCCGACAACTTGACACGTGACTGACTAGTGAGCCTGAACCATAGCACAAATATAAACATGCAAGCAAACCTATCACAGGTCAGATGGACACATGACTGGCTAGTAAGCCTGAACCATATCACCGGCATATTCATGCAAGCACACAAATCACGTGACAGATGGATACATGACTGGCTAGTGAGCCATATACATGCAAGACACATAGCATACAAAACTTGACACATGACGGGCTATTGAGTCTTAACCTTAGCACCAGCATATACATGCAAGCACACATATCACAGGACAGCTGGATACATGACAAGCTAGTGAGCCTAAACCATAGCACCAGCATATACATGCAAGCATAAATATCACATGGCAGCTGGACATATGACTGGCTTGTGAGCCTGAACCATAGCACCAGCATATAAATTCAAAGACACATATCACAGGACAGCTGGATACATGACTGGCTGATGAGCCTGAACAATAGCAACAAAATACACCTGCAAGCACACATATCACAGGACAGCTGGACACATGACTGGCTAGTGAGCCTGAACCATAGCACTAGTATATACATACAAGCACACATATCACACGACAACTAGACACAGGACGGACTATTGAGTTTCAACCATAGCACCAGCATATACGTGCAAGCACACATATCACTCGACAGCTGGTCATATGACAGGCTAGTGAGCCTGAACCACAGCACATCCATATACATACATGCAAGCACACATATCACAGGACAACTTGACACATGACTAATTAGTGAGCCTGAACCATAGAACCAGCATATACACGGAAGCACACATATCACTCGACAACTTGACACGTGACTGGCTAGTGAGCCTGAACCATAGCACCAATATATACATGCAAGCAAACCTATCACAGGTCAGATCTGGGATGGTGAGGACTTCAGAGACTGATCTGGGATGGTAAGGACTTCACAGGCTGATCTTGGATGACACTTTACCCACATACATTAAGACAAGTTTTCCCACAGCGCGGCTCATTTGTTTGCACATTTAGGTTGCTCCTCATGTTCTTATTAAATTTCTCATATATTTTTATTTAATTGTTTTCCATGCATGGCTATTCATGCATGGCTATTTATGCGTGGCTATTCATGCGTGGCTATTCATGCGTGGCTATTCATGCATGGCTATTCATGCATGGCTATTCGAATATGTTTATTTTCTGAGTTGAGCACCACAAACATGTTAACCCATTTATGCCTAGCGTCTAGAAAAAAAGGCCTTGGCAAACAGCGTAGACCCAGATGAGACGCCGCATGATGCGGCGTCTCATTAGGGTCTGCGCTGTTTGCTTAAATGAATTTCAATAATAAATATTCTAAATAAAGAAATAAATATACTAGACATCCCTAATTTTGGAAATAAATGTATCCAATTTAGAAGGATGGGAGAGTCCACTATGCATAAATGGGTTGATTAACTATACAGTGAAAGACTACAAAAATAATGCCGTAAAAGCTTAAAGTTCTACCCTTTTTTTACTGTATTCGATTAATAATGTCATATGTATGTATTTGGGTCATTTGGTTCATTTACTATATTATTTAAATATATTTAGTAAAGTAACATTTTTTTCAGATATAATAGTGAAACAAAATGTGTATTTTTACAGCTGCGCAAATAATGGTGTCATTAAAACATTATTTCGTTCCTCACTGTTCCTTATTTAACTGAGAATAAAATGCTTATACTGATTAAAGACTGTATTGACCTGAATTGTGCGTTTGAATTGTTTTCGACAACCGAGTGAAATGAAATCATGAAAGTTTGTCATTAAGTTACTTTTACTTTATTTTACTCGGCTCAGTTACAAAATATATATGAGTCTTGCTCTGTGAAAATGGGGTTTAATGCATGTGCGTAAAGTGTCGTCCAAGATTAGCATGTGCAGTCCGCACAGGCTTATCAGAGACGACTCTTTCCGCCTAAACTGAATTTTCGTCAAGAAAAGTCTTCCTTTAAACGAAAAATACAATGAAAGTGTTGTCCCTGAAAAGCCCATTTCTCAGAGCGCGTCTCATATATATTCACTGCACCGTACGATATTTGATGTATTCGTGAACACCGGTATTATACAAGCAAGCTCAGATTAATAAAGAAGGGCGAACTTCAGCTGAAAATGTTCATTGGTTGATTCAACAACCCGGAAAAAACTTGCATCGGTTAATTAAGGCATCGTAATGGGAAAACAGGGCTTAATGCATGTTATTAAAATGCCATTCCATATTAGCCTGTGCAGTCCGCACATGGGACAGGGACAACACTTTCCGCATACACTTGATTTCCGTTTAGAAGTGACCTCCGTTCAACGAAATAAAATCCCATTAAATATGCAAAGTGCGGACTGCAAAGGCTAATGTCGGATTTATTTTGTGTAGCAACATCGTTTTGCAAGGTTTTCCAGCTTTATTCATACACTTAAAATATAAATGTACAGTAAATGTGTCTGATTGTTATGTCACTTGATTACATAATAAACAAGCAAATTCGTTAAATTTCAAAATTGTGTGACAGACAGGCGGACAGAATGACGGACGGACGGAATGACGGACGGACGGGAAGACGGACGGAAGGACGGACAACGTCAATTCTATATCCCTCCGCCTTTGGCGGGGGATTACAATGAACTTTCTCTGCATGCAAATATGAAGCGTGTACGAGTATAATACTGTCAGATATTGATGAAATGAAAATTTGAGTGCAAATAAGGAATTTTGAACATCCTGGAAAATACATGTTCGATCCAAAAACGTTTGGCCACTGTACGGGTCCCATCTAAGGTGTTTACATAAGAATAAACCGGTGCAATTAGACAATAAGCCATTTAAATATCACTTTTAGACAGCTTAAAATGAAAAAAAACAGACTTTCGATTATTCTGTGAAATTTGAGTCCAATGCAAATCGTTTAGATAAAGGATTAAATGAGTAGTTGTTTGTTTCTACAGACACAACTGACCGTAAGTGAAGGTGTCGACTCTAGAACAGTGTTTTGTTTGAATTCCAGGCTGAGTTTTGGATTAATTTGTATTATCGATCATAGAATTTTTTGAAATTTCTGTCAACGACCATCCGTATTGAAGTGGGAAAAGTCTTGAATAAAAAAGTAACGAAAAAATGGCCGACCAACCCTTTTTATGTGGGGATGTTAGTGGAAACAAACAACCTTTATGGCCTTAACTGTAATTGACAACCTGTATGGTAGGGCACCATTCAATGCCACCTCAGATAGAGGAACGAATGATGAATTTACGAATTAATGCTGACAAAAATACGAAAATGTAACATTTAAGGCATAACACAATATTTACGGAAATATATAGATACATAAACAAATATATCACATAAGCACATGGTTTTCAGATTGTGTAACAAATGAGTGAATGCAACTTGTAAATTGTGATAACCCTATTTACAATTTCGCCACAAATAAATTGCTAACATGTCTTTTCGCAAATCTCTGTTTTCTCATTGAGTAAATAACGTCTCATATTAGTAAATTGTTTGAGATGTTTACTTCTTTGATCCTAAAACTAATTGTGTATCACTTGTCTGTGCTAGGTCTAGACTTTCGTAACGCGTTTGCCGCGCATTTCTTCAGTGACGTCACACAGTCGTTTAGACGATCGTCTGCTTGCACGAGCGTCTTCTCGTGGTCTTCAAACGACTTCCTTAAACCATTCACACCGACCGTCTGCTTGGAAGTTGACACTGAGGATTAAAATACAATTATTATAACAATAATTAATATATCCTACAATTCCTTGTCGTTGAATGACCATAATACATAAAAATCGTAAACAAAAACAAGTTCAGCCGGTCTTTCGTAACCTATTTTGTATTGTTAAAAAAATCGTAAACAAGTTCATCCGGTCTTTCATATCTATTCCAGGAGACGATAGGAAATAAACAACTGTTTTTGGACTGAAGTCGGTTCTACTTCTTGCCATATTTTATTGGAACGCACTACAGCAGGAAGTCGCAAACCTCCACGAGCGCTATCATTTTTTTCTATTTAAAGTAGTTCCCTAAAGAGAGATTTCTTAATACACATACTGAATCTTGCTGACTTAAGACACAATAAAAAGAGAACAGATTGAGACGAAAAAAAACAAACACAATTTTAAAATATATGAGTGGGTTTGCAATCTGTTTGTCTCTCGCTCACCAAAATCTCTCATGTCCTTCATTTTGTTCTGTACGTCTCTGACGTCCCGGAAGAAGTCCCTGAGGGCCTTGGCGAAATCAAGATCCAGCCCCCCGTGGGGCCCCTCGCTCTCCGCGCCCGCCGGTGGCGGCCCGTGGGTCGGGCTTACTTTGACTGAAGGAACGCGCTCGCGGCTGTTCTTACGCTGGAGGGCCGCTGTTATTGAGATTATTGGTATTAAATATGTTTCTGTGCCGTAACTTTTGGGTCAAAAGTTCATATATTCACAACAGCTTGCACTAGCTTATTAGTGTTCAGATAGAGGTAGAATTTTATTACAACAGTTATATCAATTTAATGCTGCTGGGCATATATGAGCCGCNACTGAAGGAACGCGCTCGCGGCTGTTCTTACGCTGGAGGGCCGCTGTTAGCGAGATAATTGGTATTAAATATGTTTCTGTGCCGTAACTTTGGGTCAAAGGTTCATATATTCACAACAGCTTGCACTAGCTTATTAGTGTCCAGATAGAGGTAGAATTTTATTACAACAGTTATATCAATTTAATACTGCTGGGCATATATGAGCCTCGCTCTGGAAAATAACGGGGATCAATGCATGTGCGTAAAGTGTACGCACAGAGTATGAGCAGGTGCGCAAGGACAACTTCCGTTTGAAGCAGTCGAACGCACAGGCCAATCAAGCAGTTGAACGCACAGGCCAATCTGGTACGACACTTTCCGCCTAAGCTGGATGTTCGCTAAGAAGATACTTCCCTTAAACGAACAGTTTCATAAAAGCGGAAAGGGTCGTCCCTGATAAGCCTGTGCATATTGCATATGCTTATCTAGAAGGAAACTTAACGCACATGCATAAAGTCCATTTTTTTATCAGACGATGGTCATTTTTCATTTCAGAGGATTGAACTGCGTTATATAAGCTAAAATGTACAGAACAATACAATGCTTTGTGCTTATTTTGGACTGTGACACATTCGCCGAGGGTTATCACAACTCTGTTTATGATAAAAAAAATAACCCTTTTAAGCTTAATTTGTATGGGTTTTTTTAACGAATGGGTCCCTTATGATGTCAAATCTGCATACACGTACTTCTAGTTTCGAGCAGTTTCACTTTTTCCTCGGATTTCATGAGCGACTGCTTCAACCGGAAGGTGTCCTTGCGCACCTGCTCGTACTCTGTGCGTAGCGTCTCCAGCTCACTTTCCTGCGGCACAGAACGAAAAAAAATCTTTACACAATCTTAAAATATTTTACACTTATGACACTGCCCCTATGAAGAGTAACAGAATGATTTAAACAACAATTGTGGTGTAAAACCAGCCATTCCTTCTATTTTAATGCTTGATGTTAAAACCAGTAAAGAACATAAATCTGGACACTTTTGCTCGATTTCTCAAGATAACTTACATTAAAACTGAAACATGACAAGTTGTGTTAAACTCTTCGACGTTATCAACGTGAAAACACACTGCTTTATCTAGAAATAACATAACGATGATTTTCACGAAAAACAACGTACGTTTCTACAACAAAGAAGTGCCTTTATTCGGACACTTTTTAAATAGTTGTACATTAAAGAAAATGCTCAAAAATTAACATCTAACTACATTCTTTTTAGTAAAGTAAATTGATATTTTTCCCTTAAGTTACTATTTGCAAGTATTTTCATTCAATATGTTCGCAGTGACGCTTGGTTTTGAAAAAGTATCGTTTTTAATTCCGCCCCCCCCCCCCTATTCCCATTTCCAAATTTTCCAAAAGAAAACCCAAAAGGAATCTATTGCAATGAGACATTAATTTGCTGCCGATATCGCATGTTTTACGGGCGTCCGGATTTAAGTACTATCCGTATTATCGTTCTTCGGCGGTACATTTATTAAAAAATGTATTTATAGGTAAATGTTGTAAATGATAGACGAATTTAAACTAAAATGAAACGATGGCTTATGAATATATCTGTGTACGATACTTGCCAACAAATTGAGTTGAATATATAGAAATTTAAAGAAAATTGCAATCAACTTCACGAAAAGCACGATGCACTGTTAAATAAAGCAGTGTCATGTTAATTAATAACATATTAGTTTTCGAGTCTGCTGGGTTAGTGAAAACAAACATCTTTTAAAGACTAACTTTAAGGTACACAAACACCATGGTTTATTGTTAGCTCACCTGTCACGAAGTGACATGGTGAGCTTGAGTGATCGTGTAATGTCCGGCGTCCGTCGTGCGTCCATGCGTGCGTGCGTCCGTCAACAATTTCTTTGTGTAGACAGAAGAGGTCACAGTTTTCATCCTATCTTAATGAAATTTGGTCAGAATGTTTATCTTGATGAAATCTGGGTTGGGATTGTATTTGGGTCATCTGGGGTCAAAAACTAGGTCACTAGGTCAAATAATAGAAAAACCTTGTGTAGACAATAGAGGTCACAGTTTCCATCAGATCTTTATGAAACTTTGTCAGAATGTTTATCTTGATGAAATCTGGATTGGGATTGTATTTGGGTCATCTGGGGTCAGAAACTAGGTCACTAGGTCAAATCATAGAAAAAACTTGTGTAGACAATAGAGGTCATAGTTTTCATCTGCTCTTAATGAAATATGGTCAGAATGTTTATCTTGATAATATCTGATTTTGGATCGTATATGGGTCATCTGGGGTCAAAAATTAGGTCACCGGGCCAATTCTAGTAAAAGGTGAGCGATTCAGGGCAATCTTTGCCCTATTGTTTTTTATTATTGTAGTGTGTCGTTTATTATATATCTTTTCTTCAACGCTTTCTTTATTATAATGTCACATATACATTCGAACGACACTTAGCAGCGCTGCATATAGAAACCCCGTAACCAAGATACAGAAGAGTATAGTGACCTTCATATGTTAACTAATATACATCAATTGCCGCAAAAGTGATATACAATTATGGTGTATCTGTAACTTTTATAAATGTTGACTATTTGATTTGTATTAAAAAGGTGTATAAAAATACACGTGACAATTGTAACAGAGACAAAAAATGCACGTATTTAAGCCACTTTCATCATTGAAATTAAAGAAAGAAAAAAAAAACTTGTGGGAGCAGTGGTCTAATGGTAGGACGCTGGCGTAGGGATCGAGAGGTCCCGGGTTCGAATCCCGCCCTGACCACTGGAATTTCCTTGAGCAAAAAATTTATCCCACATCTTCTCCTCTCCACCCAGGTGTATAAATGGGAACTTGTTAGGGAAATAAGCCAATGTGCCGTGGCTGCATACTGCGCCAAGATGTTAACGGACGACTTATGGCCCAGTGATCAGGGAAAAATGTTAAGCGCCTCTGAACGCACATCTCGAGTATCAAAAGGGCGCTATATAAATGTGGGATAATAATAATACTTGTATTTATTATTTCGTTGAAAATACGTAGATCAACAAATAACGTACCCGTATTCATAATAATTTAACTAACTCTTGGACAAATATATTTAATAAATATTTATTCCAAAGTTCTAATTATGATGATGAAAGAAATATATAAATGCTCATTTTGTATATTTTAAACGTTTGCAATAACACATGCGCTTTTTTATGAAGAAATACATCATACATTTTGCGCCTCTTTTTATATTCTTTTTTTTCCCCAAATGTAAAACAATTTATATTCTTAATAGCATTTAAATTCTTGTAATTGTTTTCTGATATTTTCGTTTTAGTTGCTGTTCATCTCACCAAATAAATAATCAAAATGTATAACCAATTACTGCGGTCGAGTTATATTTTTAACAAATGCATTAATTTTCTTATAAATATAATAAATATAGTTGGGTCAATATACATTTCAGTACAAAAGAAATACAAAACACTACACTATATGTTATGAAATGCATAACAAACAAACAACTTATACAAAAAAAACTTACAAAATACCGATGAACCAGGACAAAGCAAAAGGTTGTTAGTAAAGCTTGAAAAATATAAAAAGCGTATCATTTCCAGATGTGTTTTTTTTGTAAAAATAATAATAATAATAATAATAATAATAATAATAATAATAATAATAATAATAATATAATAACAAACACCCAACAACCATCTTACTATTAAGCGATAGCTACGGTTTCATAAATAGCGAATCGAAATGTAATATAAAACTATATATTAAAATACACATGCACTAGAAGTTGTATGCGGTGTCTATATAATACATATTGCGTCTAGATAATATATGTGGTTTCTATGTTATAGTTCATGCCAACACTTACTCGATGCTTCAGCTGCCCTATAACGTCTGAAGTCGCATCCTAAGCAGCATAAACACATTCATGCAAAATCTATGTACGGTGAAATATTGACATAATGTACATCAGCCGCGCTCTGGGCTTAATGCATGTGCGTAAAGTGTCGTCCCAGATTAGCATGTGCAGTCCGCACAGGCTTATCAGGGGCGATACTTTCCGCCTATACTCGATTTTCGCTAAAAAGAGACTTTCTTTAAACGAAAAATACCATAAACTTAAAGCGAAAAGTGTCATCCCTGCTTTGCCTGTGCGGGCTTCATAGGCTTATATGGGACGACACAGCGCACAAGAATTAAGCCCGGTTTTCTCAGAGCGCGGCTCATGTTGAACATTTTTTTTAAGGTCAATCAAACTGTGTTAAATGTAAATGAACACGACTATTCTTTAAATAAAAGGCGAAAACGTGTAAGATGAATTCGATCCCTATATGAATGAAGATTCAATCGCTCTTTCTATAATGTACCTTGTAAGGTTTTGCCCAGAAAACGGAATCGAAAACAACATGCTGCATTCAATAACCGCCGATGACCCCGGTCGATGACTTGACAATATTGACTCTTTGTAGTTTTGAATACATTTAAGTTCAAACGTAGGTCAATATCAAGGTAAAACTGCGTTCAGGTAAACAGTAAGCACCAAAACGCAAGGGGCTGGCGGTCACCTACCATGTGTGAGTCACCGTTGAGGACGCTACCCGGCTGATGCAGTTGCTGATCCTCACTCACTGAAACGAGAACCAATACCGTGTAATAGAAGATGAGCCTCGATCTGGGAAAAAACGGCACTTAACGCTGTTATGATATTTTTCGTTTAAAGGAAGTCTCTTATAAAGGAAAATCCAGTCTAAGCGGAAAGTGTCGTCCCTGATAAGCCTGTGCGGACTGCACATGCTAATCTGGGATAACGCGTTACGCACCTGCATTAAGGCCAGTTTTCCAAAACGATCCTCATATAATAGTAGGTACGAGCGCGCCGTTCAGCCGTTTAACCCCTATCGTTCAGCCGTTTAACCCCTATCGTTCAACCGTTTAACCCCTATCGTTCAGCCGTTTAAATCCTAAAATGCTTTGCATAGACCGTTCCAAGGCGGTGACCTATGCAGCTTCTTACATGATTTATGTTTAATGCTCTATATCGTTTAGGAAATGTATCACTTGCGTGTCAGACACATAAACTAAGTGTTTGACAATATTCCAGCTGAATGGACCAAAGCGTCCGACAAGCTCTTTAGAGGTTTCGATGAGTCTGTAAAACTGTTTTCCATATGTACCTTGTTTTCCCCAGAGTTCGAGCACGAGAGAGTTCGTCTGCAGGTAATCGAGTATCTGCTGGGTGACGGGCCGGAAGCTGTACTGCTGCTTAAACTCGAACTCGACATAACTCTTGTGCCAGACGTCACGGGTCTTGGCAGGTTTGTGGAAGGGCATCGTGAACCTGCAACACGTTACGTTGTAGGACTGAACGCTAGAGGTCAACACAAACATGCCACCCCACACAAAAGGGACCTAGGGGGCGTAAATTTTAAATACTAATCTACCGTACAATCGTTTTGTGCAAAAATACGCACAAACAGATTTACTCCCAAAGTCTGGGTCAATGGTAAATACCGATACACCCAGACACAAACATCGAACCATATCAACCAACCAAAAGGGACCAAAGGGACGTAAATAAATGTCACCAGGAGATATTTGCTGCTCAATTTTCGAGTGTACCAAATGTGAGTTTATTTCAGTGGTTGTTGCATAATCCCGTCGAAAATCTAAACATTATTAAACAGGCGACCTATGATAAACAGAGGCGACCAATGTTTATCAACTCGGTTATTTTCAATTTTGCTATTTTATTTTTAATTTGAATATATTCACTATAAAACACCAACATTATGTCTAATCTGTACAAGTGTTTGCCAAAATTCAGAATAAATTGATAATACAATTTTTTTCGAGTAACGGTCATTAACTACGAATCTACCGTGCAGTCGATTTATGCGAACATACTCACAAAAATATGTACTCCCCAATGCTCGGTCAATGATTAATACCGATAAACCTAGAGAACACAAGCTCAACTCAACTCATCTCAGTTTATTTAGTAGATAAAGGCCTTTGGCTCAAAATACAGTCAAGTTACCATTACCGGATCATTACCCATAGCGGATCANTCATTTTTAGGCGGAAAGTGTTGTCCCTGATTCGCCTGTGAGGACTGCACCGGTTAATCTCGGACGACACTTACCGCACGTGCATTAAGCCCAATTTTGTAAGAACGCGGCTCATACTTTTGTCAGTTTTAATATGGATAACATATATGTAAATTACATGGTTTCAGCAACCAGTTTTTTTTAATGAAAAGTAAAAACCCGTTTTTTTCAGTCACTAACTAATGCAGATCTTGATAATTTTCTCATTTTAAAATTGGCTTACTGACATGTCAAACCCGTTGCACGACATTTCTACACGTGAGCTTTTACCTACTGGATTGCTCAAAACGTAATGTTTGCAAAATAGTTTAAGACAGCATGTATTTTAAAATTATTAAGTATGTGCACAGCAACAGGCTTTTTAAGTAATTTATTTTAAGCCCCCAGTCTTTATGATATCAACATGTCTGCCTCGATTTCTTGAAAGCAATGTGCCACATATAATAGTATTTGCGAATACATATTTAAATCCGAAAATCTTTGTGTGAAAACGCTGTTTAAATGCATGCGCGGAAAGTGTCGTCCCAGATTAGCCTGTGCAGTCCACACAGGCTTATCAGGGACGACACTTTCCGCCTAAACTCGATTTTCGTCAAGAAGTATCTACCTTCAAACGAAAGAAAAAAAACAAACAATAAAAGCGGAAAGTGTCGTCCCTGATAAGCCTCTGAGGACTGCACAGGCTAATCTGGAACGACACTTTACGCACATGCATAAAACCCCCTGTTTATTTAAAATACAACAAAGATACCAACCCTCTTAAGTTCCTCGCTTATGGCATTGGCTTCGGCAATTTTCGGCATCAAAGTTACAAATTCCTGAAACAACATCCGGTTGGCCATGTCATGAGCCGCCCCGTGATCAGTCCCGCGCGGCGTTGCTATGTCAACGGAGACACCTTCGTGCTCGGCAAGTTCCGTCATGAAATAATCGAAATCGAAACTGCTGACGTCACTGTCCTTCCGGTCGCTCGGGTATCCGATATACAGAAACAAACTTCCAGAGCCTATTTTTAAGCGGTCCTGAAACATATTTACAATTTAACAGTATAATTGTTTTGCTAGCTGGCTAACATCAAGAAAAAAAACTGATATTTTGAGGACTTCTTTCTACAATATCAACAGGTCGCCGTGGCGTAGTAGATATGGTGCCCGCCTAGCGATCGGGAGGTCACGGGTTCAATCCCCACAGTGGGAGCGTTCTTTACAAGTGCTGGTTCTAGTCCCAGGAAACGGACTCGAGAGCGTTTTTAATAAGCCTTAGGCTTTCGCTGCAATCGAGCTAAAATAATTAGGTTTTAAACCAATAGCAACACCATTGTGAGTTAAGCCTTTGTCTCGACGAGTTTGTATGATTATGTTCTGAAAAGATTACATATATTATCCAAATGTAATGTATAATATAGTGTATTATTACCCAAACTGACAATAAATTTTACATCTCTACATCTTGGTTCAAGTCGTACGATTTGATAATGTTGCGTTTCCCTTAAATAAATAATAAATGTTGTTTCCTCAATGACAGATAATCAAAATAACACGTGTTTACTGTTTCGCCAGTTTACATGCAACTTCATTTCAATCAATTGTATATGTATACCAAGAGAAATATTAGTATGTTAGTTATTGTAAGGGTCTATTCGGGACTCAATATCGATATACACGATGCCTTGATTGTATTGTTATCGATAACCGCTATAAGAAATATTCACTGGGCTTAATGCATGTGCGTAAACGATCGTCCCAGATTAGCCTGTGCAGTCCGTAATCAGGGACGACACTATGTTAATTTTCGTTTAAAGGAAGTCTCTCATTAACGAAAATCCAGTTTAGGCGGAAAGTGTCGCCCCTGATTACCCTGTACTGACTGCACAGGCTAATCTGGGACGACCCATAACGCACATGCATTTAGTCCAGTTTTCCCAGAACGAGACTTATATTAACAACCTGATGGGTCAGTGTCGTCTTTTCGTGTATCTTAAGTCCATTGACGAACACGGCGGCTGTTTTTGCGAAAGGCGTGATGAAGGTCTTCTTACCGTCCGTACGTATCTCGCAGTGTTTGGGTTGTATGCTGCAACGACAATTTGCAACTGGTATAATATGAGCCTAGTTCTGGGAAAGCCGGGCTTACCGGGTGATGCATATTCGTAAAGCGAAGTCCCAAATTAGCCTGTGCAGTCCGTACAGGCTATTCCGGGACGAAACTTTCCGCGTTTATGGATTTTTTCGTTTAGGAAGCCTCTACTAAATGAAAATCTAGTTTTGGCGGAAAGTGTCGTCCTTGAATAGCATGTGCGGACTGCAGAGCTAATCTGGGATGAAACTTAACGCACCTGCATCAAGCCACGTTTTATCCAGAACGAGGCACACATGATCTCAATGTGTCCGTCAAATTTGTGTATAAAGCCTGCAGCGTCAATATCCCCAGTGACCGTTCGCGCGGTATGATCCTGTTTCCGTGCATCAAGCCATGACCTAGCTATAGGGAAGGTGTTCTAATTGCGAATAAATGACAACATTAACAAAGGACTAACCAAAAAGGAAAAACAAAGGCTTAAATTTGCGGAATACCGTGTCAACGAGTCCAAAATATGCTTCGACATGGAATCCTATTTCATCTGAAGACGATGAAATTATCGCCAGTTCTGTTTAATTTTATGTAAACACTTACTCCCTTACTTATGAGCTGAAATATAAAAGAAATGCCATAAATAACTGTGAAATCGACAAATCTTTGTAACTACAGAATATTTGAACAAATAAACGAGCCTCGCTCTGGGAAAACCGAGCTAAATCCATGTGCGTAGAGTTTCTGCCCAGATAAGCTAGTGCAGTCCGCAAGGGCGAATCAGGGTGGACAATTTACGCCTAAACTTGATTATACTTCAGAAAAGTCTCGTGTTAAACAAAAAAAAAATCCATTAAAGTGGAAAGTTCGTCCCTGATCAGCCGATGCGGACTGGAGAGGCTCATCTCAGACGACGCTTTACGCACAAGCATAAAGCCCGGTTTTCCAAATGCGAGGCTCAAATATAGTAATTTATTCTTGATTGTGCTTACCCAAGACCCCTGAGCTGTATTGCACCTTCCCCCGACCCTACTCGTCCAATGGTCGTACACCCTGAAGCGGAATCGACGGAACATAGTTTAATTCAAATACGCAATAAATATACGTAACATAGAAACAATATCAGAGTAATACATTTGAGTCGCGCTCTGAGAAAACCTGGCTGAATGCATGTGCGTAAAGTGCCGTTCCAGATAAGCCTGTGCAGTCAGCACAGCTTCATCGGGGACGACACGTTTCGCTTTCATTGATATTTCGTTTAAAGTAAGTCCCTTGTAAACCAAAATCCAGTCTAGGCGGAAAGTTTCGTCCCTGATTAGCCGGTTTGTACTGCACAGGCTAATCTGGGACGACAATTGACGCACATGCATAAAGCCCAGTTTTTAAAAAGAGAGGCTTGAATCTGAGGTAGAGGAAGAATGGTCGTTGAACAATCATCAAACAAATCAAGAGGTTTGTCTGGGAATCAAACCGTAAGTATACAAGTGCATTTTTTCATTCAAAGGAACGTTCACTTAATCTCATATAATACCAATTACAATACTTTTCAATAAGTTTAGGTTTATCCAAGCTCATACTCAAAATCAGTCTGGACCCGGTTTGGAGATAATTTTGTATTTCTTTACTCTATAAAGTCTATAAACATTCTGCTTACTAGTGGATCCTTTTGATTGTTTTTGAATAGTGATAAATTCACCGAATATATTTAATTATCATTACCCGAACCGTCAGTGTTTTTAACAAATGGACCCAGAAAATTTAACATTAAAAGGGAGAATACCAGTGGTGAAAACGTGTTTGATGACGCCGGAGAGTTGCGGGTCCTCGTTTACATTACTGATGTATGGAAAGTGTTTGCAGGCCGCGTCTTCCTCCCGCGCCTCCGTCTGCTGCATGGAGCGCTCCCACTCACGTCTGAAAACGCATCAAAGGATTAATTGCGGTATCTATTATATGAGCCGCGTTCTAGGTAAACGGGGCTTAATGCATGTGCGTGAAGTGTCATCCCAGATTAGCATTTGCAGTCCGCACAAGCTAATCAGGGATAACACTTTCCGCTTTTATGGGATTATTCGTTTTAAGGAAGTCTCTCTAAACGAAATTCCAGTCTATGCGGAAACTGTCGTCTCTGATAAGCATATTCGGACTGCACAAGCTTATATGGGATGACAATTCACGCATGTGTATTAAGCCCGGTTTTCCAAGAACACGGCTAATATTTATTGTCTTTGAGAACCATAGAAAGTTGGTCGCGGTTCCTTGCTCTAGTGCTAATACTATAAGAGCTGAACGTGCAATGTATGAACAATTGTACTCCCAAATATAACTTACTTACATATCATACCTTATTGCCTTACTAGATGTATAATTGTATGGCTATGAAATTGATTTCATTCCCTACCGACATACAATTGCCTGCAGTACCGGAAGTGCATCGAACCAAGATTGCGCGCTGTACCGGAAATGCATCGCACCACAAGTACCGTAAGTGAATCGAACCACTATTATCCTCAGCACCGGAATTGCATCGAACGACAATTGCCCGTAGTACCGGATGTACCTACCTGGCCTGCTCAAGCCGCTGCTCCCATGACATGGACATGTCCGTCATCTTGCGCTGGTTGTCCTCCAACATCCGCTGTATATCTGCAATTACGTCATCACAATTAATACAAAATTATGATGTAAAGGAAAACAAATCAGAGCGATTTTTCTATTTTATATTGAGCATTTTAATTAAAAAATATTCAATTTGCAACAGATTTTTAAGAAAAGGTGTCTCATAATTTAATTTGTTCAATGAATGTCAATTTTATAATAAACTCGATATAAGACAAACTACTAAAGGCCATGCAAAAATGTAAGTATTGAATTGTCTACTTGTCTAGTTATTCAATTAATTAAGGTTTAAATATTAGTGATAGTTATGGTTTACACATGTTCAAAATTAGCTTCTTCTAATTATTATTTTCATTTCCATTAACTTTAAAAATAAATTATCAACCGATCAACACGAACATTAGGACGGGGTGGGGCGTCATTAACAGTGCAAGGGTGGGTGGGGGGATTTGTGTGCTGTTAGCCAGAGAACCAGATAACTTACGTACTCAAAGCCGGAAACCATTTCGTGCTTTAACTTGCATTTAACTGTGCTGGGGTCAATGTCACGAGAGAGAAACGACAACTCTGCTCAGAAATTGGATCGGGACGAGTAATATCCCTTGGGTACGTGAATCCGTTAAAAACTTCACAGACTCAAAGGAATTGCAATACCCGTGCGCTTGAGTACTCGTCTCAGCCTCA
>VMBQ01012025.1:0-21499 GCA_007657795.1 Dreissena rostriformis | reverse complement strand
CGGGGAAGGGAGCGCGTTTTTTGGGGAAAACGCGTGAAGCGTACTGATGTATCAACTTACATTGAATAGAACCATGAAATTTTCAATTAATATTTAACCTGATGATTTAAGTTAATGTTACCAGTGCACTTATGTTTTTAAGTAATGTCATAATAAGATGAGCAATGTCATGCAAAAATGGGTCGTATTTCATCTGTGGCAAGCGTAGCTCCAGGAGCTACCCTGTCCGCTAATGAGANAGGAAGTCAAATAAAGTTAAATTGATCGTTATCTCGTTAAACACGGAGTCTCCCGCGTTGCCAACGCCGAGTGCTGTCACGTCGGCTTATCAATTTTGCCAATCGTTCACCGCGGAGTCCCAAATCATGCAAACGCCGCGTATCGCGGGATTTTTTTAATCTCTCTCAGAGTCACTGCCCGCGGAGTAGCGAGGGAAATTGGGGAAAACGCGTGGACTGTACTGTAGTTTGGGCGAGTAAAAATTGTTTTGGACTAGATCAAATTGTAAGGTAACATTTGTTAGTAATTTCTTAATGCTAATTTCAAAGACTGCATAAAGCATGGGTTCTGATATGGACTCAGCTTGCTTGTAAGTTGTATTTCAAACAAATGCACTGTTCAAATTTAGCCTCACTCTCTGTAAAAAGGGGTTTCATGCATATATATATGCGTCCCTGATAACTTGAACGACTCAATTTTATTATAACTTACATGTACAACTTCTATACTGCTGAGTAAGTTGAGTGCTCAACTTGAAATAAGAGGATCATGGTTTCCTTTCCCAGCCTGGGTACATAACTTGTGTGGTGATTGATGATGACACTATATTTTTTGCCATTCACCCTCTTCGTCTGTAAGTCGAGCAATTGTAACTACTGGCATATTTAAATGTACACTTTTAGTACTCATGAAACCAGCTTATCCATAAAGATTGTGCTTTATTTGACTCTCCGGTGTGAGATGCATGATCATCATGGCTGAAATACTCTTGAAAATGGCCTCAAGAATCCAAATATTTTGTTAATAAGGGTTCATGATGGAAACTATTATGAGCTGATATGGTTTGGTATCGGTAACCATGGGCTATAAGTGAATCAAGGTTATGTTTATTTGGTTTCAAGCTTTGTACTGTAACTGTTGAAGTCAGGGTGACACACTTTTGATAACTGATTCGACTGTCAATTGAGACAGTAACATATGGCCCTACGTCAAACCAGAGTGTTGACAAAATGTACACGAAATATGCATTACTGAGCAATCTGGTTGCATAACATTGTAACTTCAAGTGTACAACTCATTGTGTGTTTATAAACATTACAGGTTTAAAATTGCCTCCAATTTGAGACTTAATAATAATATGATTTAATTAACTCTTAACTTTATGATTATTTAGGAGAATGAGGACTGTACAGTTCAATTAGTGTGGTTGTTAATGTTATTTTTGATGCCACCCCCAGATTTAAAGAAAGGGTTTAAGAACAGTACTTCACTGTATGTGTGTATTTATATTATTATAGCTGGTCTGGTTTCCCCAGGCTATACATAAATTATGATTGACCTTGAATGTCAACATCTTGGACATTCTAAAATCTTGGTACATGTAACATTTAAAGTCCTGTTGACAAATTTTCACAAAGATTTGTCTTACATTTTAATATCTATAATTTCTCCCAAGAAACATGTTTCTATTATAGATATTAAAATGTAAGACAAATCTTTGTGAAATCGTCTTACATTTTAATATCTATAAATAGTTATTAAAGGGTAAATTCCATATAGCAATTTAATCATGTCATGTAAAAACTTGTTCTGTATTAAAACATGTTTCTTAGGAGAAATTATAGATATTAAAATGTAAGACAAATCTTTGTGAAAAAATAAAACATTGTAGTAATGTTTATAGTTATTCATATTACACCTTTGCAATGCAAATTTTACAACGACCAACAAAAATTCAAATATCATACTCCACGCGTTTTCCCCAATTTCCCTCGCTACTCCGCGGACAGTAACTCCGAGGGAAATTAAGAAAATCCCGCGATACGCGGCGTTTGCATGATTTGGAACGCGGCGGTTAACGATCNCCATGAAAGCTTCTTTCATGACGTTATAGCGACAGCCTACATGTAGCTCATGAGTAGATTGCTCAATAGTACAGGCTGGTCTGAGCTACGCTGGCCGCATACGGCATAAAACCCATTTTCGCATGATGGGGGTTATATGTAATACAAAAAGAATTCAATATATATAAACTGGTAGTGATGTTGACAGATCCAAGCTGACAATATGTTGCAATATTCTGGCCTCAGGCACTGTGGCTCAGCTTGTTTACATGTGTACATGGGTAAGAACATCAATATTGCAGCACCCTGTAGTTGTACTGTTAGGCTAATTTGACAGACACTAGACTTGTTGCCTGTTAATTAGCTGTATAAGCTTATTAAAGTGCAAATGATGTTGTAGATTTGTTGGGGTGTTTGTTTTCTGTGTTTGTTGGTATAAACAACAAGGATGCTTGACTCTGGTATTGGTTTCTGGAGCATGTGTTCAAACTCTGGAATGCATTGTTAGTGTGGGGGTACATGGTAGTGTAGTGCCTGATGCTGATGAAATAGCTACTGTTGTCACTTTCTTGAATGTTGCTAGATAGAATTGTTCCAGGGTGTTTTTTCCTTCTTTAGAAAGGCCCTTTTCCCAAAGATAATTTCTTTAAAATGATGCAATTTTCCCCAAACTTCAAGCTTACTTTGGGATTTTTTTCCCCCTTTCTCAGTTTTGTTGATAATTTTTTCTCCAAATCAAGAGAAAACCCTGTGCTGGCAATAGTTATGCAGTGCTCCAGCTAGGATTTGAAAAGGGCAGGGTGGATATCTTGTAAAAAGGGCACTTTTAACCCGCAATATTTTGTCAAAAGGGCACTTTCGGGCGCGCGGTAGTATCCGAAATTCTCCCTGTTGCATATTAATTTTTATATTATTGATAGTTGTTAGAAAATATTTTTTTTCATTATTATTAAACCATGTAAATAAAATGTCTACAATGAGGGCGGGGCTTCAGAGGAGCGGGGCGGGCCGCCCTTCATTTTAGGCATAGCTGGAGCACTGGTTATGGCTAGTATGAGTCAGCAAGTGGTCACCAATGGACAACAGCAGTTTTATCAGCATTGAAGACTTGAGAATCAAGATAAATAAATAATCTGCTTTGAGTGCTTGTTATTGAAGTTTATTGAGCATGTACATGTTTTGCTACAATTTTAAGAATTGACATGTGAAGTAGTAATTGGACACCCTGACCTTGAGTATCTGAATCCTTGAATGCATGGATGATGGAGTGTCCTGGCAAGGAAACACTTTTAAGCAACTGAGAATTATTGATGCAGGAGATTTTTTTTATATATTAAGCAGTGCTCCAGCTCGGCCTAAATGGAAGGGCGCCCCACCCTGCCCCTCTGAAGCTCCGCCCTGCCCCTCCGAGGCACTGCCCTGCCCTTTTATTAAAAAAACAAAACAAACCCCTCCCCCTGCTCTTTTTAAAATCCTAGCTGGAGCACTGTTAAGTTCTATGGCCCTGACATGCTATTGCATATTAGACACATGATTGGCATATGGGTAGCAAATGATAAGTGTATGACAGCCAATCCTAGGGAATGTTTACCATACATTTAGACCAATGTGTGACCAGAGCATGAAGGGTTAATATGTTTTTATTGGCAAAAGCGTGTACAACATAAACTGCTTAATTTATAGCAGTGTATGCAGCCTTACATGACCCTGCTTGCAAAGCAGAACAACGACATCACCTTTATTATATGCCTAAGATATCCCAGGCTTGTTTTCCCATCTTTGTGAAAAGGCCTTGACCTGGGTGGGGGGAGCCTCATTTTGTGACAAAATGTGTCACAAAAACTTTTTTAAATTTTGGTAATTTGAGTCACAAACTTCTTTAAATTAATTAAAAGTATACAATGTAAACATGTAAGTTTACACAAGTCGTTGTTCTTATTCAAGCAAACGGGAGAAATGACACGTTTTTTTCCATCCAGTTTGGCTGTTATTGAGGGCGGTGATCTGATCGACAGAACAGCTGAAAGTTATTTTTATGGGCGGAACTTCACATAAAATAGTTCACAAAAAAAATAAGATACATTGTATAAATCTTTAGTAAAAACCGTGTTAGAATCGAAATAATTTGTGTACATTATAGTTTGTTGTCAAATAACCCACGGTCGGAAGTATAGATGCGTGGTTTCAAATCACTCGTGCTTCACACTCGTGATTAAATCCCTACGCATCTAAACTTCCGGCCGTCGGTTATTCAACAACAAACTATAACGTACACAAATTATTTCTTAATCATAACTTGACCAGTTTTGTTTGAGATAATCACCAAAATGATGTCTTTTACAAGTTTGATGCCTTATTCCAAAGTCTCATTATACTGTATTGTCAAGACCTTCTTGATAATTACAATGTATCATTTTCACAAGCTGGTACTTAAGTTTTAAACTAGGTTTACTTAAAAACTCTAGACTGTGCCTCTTGATTCTCCTGGGAGGTTAGACTACCCGCTTAACTTTGTACTTCTAAATAATGAATCAGACATCCCATCTGCAGGGAAATTTAACCAATGAATTGATGTGCTATTAAAACAATAACAATCCAGGGGGTGTTTGCTTTGTGGTATTCACCTTGTTATCAGATTGCTTGTGACTNATCGACAGAACAGCTGAAAGTTATTTTTATGGGCGGAACTTCACATAAAATAGTTCACAAGAAAAATAAGATACATTGTATAAATCTTTAGTAAAAACCGTGTTAGAATCGAAATAATTCGTGTACATTATAGTTTGTTGTCAAATAACCCACGGTCGGAAGTATAGATGCGTGGTTTCAAATCACTCGTGCTTCGCACTCGTGATTAAATCCCTTCGCATCTAAACTTCCGGCCGTGGGTTATCCAACAACAAACTATAACGTACACAAATTATTTCTTAATCATCACTTGACCAGTTTTGTTTGGGATAATCACCAAAATGATGTCTATTACATGTTTGAAGACTTATTCCAAAGTCTCATTATACTGTATTGTCAGGACCTTCTTGATAATTATCATTTTCACAAGCTGGTACTTAAGTTTTAAACCAGGTTTACTTAAATACTCTAGACTGTACCTCTTGATTCTCCTGGGAGGTTCCCATCTGCAGGGAAATTAAACCAATGAATTGATGTGCTATTAAAACAATAACTATCCAGGGGGTGTTTGCTTTGTGGTATTCACCTTGTTATCAGATTGCTCGTGACTGTGACATATTAACAGTTACCAGATCAAATGATTATTTCTGTTCATTCTTCATTGCGAATTATTTGAAAGAGAAGTGTAATTTCATCGGTAATTATTTGCCTCATGAATATTCATGAAAATGTCACCTAGTTTCCCCACGGTACATGTATATAGTGTAGTGAAAACGGGATTGGTACTGTGGGTTACCGCGATAAAGCTGTTACATTTTATATAAAAATATGCAGTACTGTGGCAGACCAGTCATGATGGACATTTAATATATGCCTGCCTCAGCCTCGCTCTGTGAAAAAGGGGTTAAATGCATGTGTGTAAAGTGTTGTCCCAGATTAGCCTGTGCAGTACGCACAGGCTAATCAGGGACGCCACTTTCCGCCTAAACTTGATTTTCACTAAGAGGAGACTTCTTTGAAACAAAAAAATACCATAAAAGTTAATACACTTTGTAACATCAGGCGATTTTAATCACTCCATGGAGTATTTTACCACTTATACCGTGCAGTTTTATACTGCATAGTTTCAAATTAAAAAGTTGGTGCGCGTAATACATTGATACAACGCAATCCTGGTTGCTAAATTGCGAAAAAATGATTTCGAAATTGTAAATAATCACAAAAGCCGCCATTTTTTTTATTTCAGAAAACTACACCCTGTAATCTGATAGACTGAAGGGGCCGTTGTCGGAACAAAAAAGAGTCGGTAACGGCAAATATGAACAGATTTAAAAAAAAAAATGTTTGAATAAAAATATGCAAAAAATATCTTTGTTTGTGTTTGTGCACTTCTACATTGGCAACTTACGTTGGGCTGTTGACCACATAACGGATAGCTGGTAAAGGTAGGTGTCAACGAGTTTTTTTCGCGGGTAGCCGGGTAACGGTAGGTGTAAATTGGGACTTCTGGTTGTTTTCCAGTTTGTTCTACATGTAGATTTTTAGTGCCTCCATTATACACATTCACGCCTGTGTAGTGCGACAAACAATAACCCCACTTGACCATTATAATTCTGACATATCTCAACGACTGAAGCCTTTAAGATGCAGCGTAATGTACATAAAAAGTTTCCACTTAAAAACAAAGCATTACAAGTTTTTATCATAATTCAAATTAAAAGCCCAGGCTTTTCCTGAGGAAGAATTACATGATGTACATGATTTCTTATTTTTCGCATGTTTTACACGAAATGCACGAGGACTGTTATTTTGTTGCTAGAAAATTACAAAATTGTCAGAAAATATAGTGCTATGCAACCCATGTCGTGGATTGTTGTCCCATGCTCCGTATCATAATGACGCTTCCTTTTGTTGAATACAAAGTTAAACTTTCCAATGACCCGGATTATTGATTGCGCAATAGTAAAATGGCGACCATTTTCAGTCGATCTGCTTGTTTTTTTGGTCTTTAATTTGTTTTTTTCTGTTTCGCTTCTTTTTCAGTGCGGTCGGGAATAAAATATGTATAAAAAGACGACTTTCCGATTTTTTTTTCCCCCATTTTCCAAAACTTGGGGTCGGGGGTTTTGTTAACCAAGAGATATAAAAGTTGTGGCCTAAAACTACTTGACAGTTGTATTAAAGAGATACTGGCCTATTTTCAGATATCAAAGGGGGATAGTCAAGGCTTCATGTTATTTTATATGCTCAGCTGTTTACTGGATTATTATTCACTAAATTACCGGTATATAATGGTGGTATGTCAGTGTACAACTACTATACCATACACACATGTACCTAGCTATATATATAAATAACAGTTGACAAAGATTAAAGAGCAGCATATGGGATGTGACTTATTTTCAAATGGGAAGATAAGCTCATGACATTTAAATGTTAGTGTGGCATTGTAAAGGGACGATGAAAGATTGTGAAATGGTTGGTATAATTAATAATATGTGAACAATAAAAACAACATAACCATAATGTTGATCATATCAAACATCCAATGGTGATATTTGTATATGGTAGAAGTGGAAGACGTTATTTTCATGTATGTCGTACTATTAAATGCAGAGTTATATGCCCTTGAACTAAGGCAATTGATGCAATAAATCAACAGCTATGTTTTTTGTCTTTGTGTGTGATCAATGTTTAGAGGCAAAAAGGCAAAATTTCTAAGGAATTAATTTGTCTTGTGCTCAACTTTTGCACCTACTTGAAATGAGTCATTGCGGTGGTATTTGGCATCTTCACTCATTCTTCAGTGAATGTTCTTTTTAATTGACTGCATGTTATAAGAATTTATGTAAGTAAACAAGAGTAAACCAGTTGTGACTATACTTGATTGATTATTATTGTATACATAAAATTTGGAAAGGCCTTTTACTTTGTCAAATAATTTTATATGTATTTTAACATGAGTTTCACATGTTTTAATTAAGTAATGGATTTACTGACCCAGGGCTTTTTTTTCCCCTCTGGTATGCTTCCCCTTAGCCCTGATTGATTGGAGGTAAATATTGTAATTTAAGGGGGTTTTGATGAAACATTTTCCAAGTAGGGGCATGAAAAATGCTAGCCTAGGTAAATCAATTTAAAGGAAAACTGCATGAATTGAAAGCATTATTCTGATGGAATATGGCCTATTTAGGCTACAACTATTGAAGGGAAAAAGCCATTGGAGAAAAGCACTAATGATACAGTACAGGCAGCGTGTACTTGGACAAACGTCACCCGTCGCGGTGTTCATTTTACGGTGTTCGCTTACCAAACGACCCCCGCGATGGGTGTTCAGATCAAATATTCGCGGGGGCCGTTTTCCATAAGGTGGTCACCTCGAATCACCGCAGACCCATAATATCTACCGCGGTGTTCATCGTGTTCGCTAGAAATAAAATAATTGAACATAAACGTAGGTCGGTACCAATTTGCAGAAAGAATCTACCGTGCGTTTGAATGTTATAGGTGTCATTTGGTGTGTAAAAAATTAACAACGATTACGAACAATCACAATCGATTACCGCATACATGCAAAAATTCCCGTCTCTGTCCATTACCCGATAATCCCGAGATTTCCGATTTCATGCAAATTCTGGTCAATGTTGACGATAAAAGTGTGATAGAAATGCAAAAATCACAAACGTTCGCCATATCTCTAAACTATCAAATGAATTTCGGCATATGTTTCTATTTAAAGATTTGATGAAATAAGCGCCCAATCAGAACAGGTGTATTCCAACATTCGTAAATCACCTGACGCCTAGTGCGCGCGTTGTGTAGAGTTCATGTTCTGTTACAAATTGTAGCCACAAATAAATACATGTATATATGCCCATGATATTTTCATTTTCTTTGTTCTGAACCATAAAAAGCGCGCGAAAATTGGCGTGGGTGTATTTATTTTTTACACAAAATCTTCGTAGCGCAGACAACATTGGGATCTTTTAATTTCGATTTAAAGTTTCGTAGTGAATTTCTTCTCAAGTACCGGGGTAGCTCGCGAATGATTTGGAATTGACATTTCATCTGAATAAAATAAAAATCAAACACGCTGTAACACGCTATATTTAGATTTCATGCAACATGTACAAGTCATTTTCTGGAAATCGGGAGAAATGAAACCCAATTTTGTGAAAACAAAAAGGGCAATTGCATTGATTAACACCATAAAAGTTAATCGTATTGATCATCTAAACGCTTAGTTTTAGTTTCCGACTTAACGTACTGCCCGAGTTTAAGTACGCATAAATGTGCACATAATATCTACATGTACATGAAGTATATGATTTTATTTTGTACATGTACATGTACATTTAAAACGCGTGAATGACCCTCGCAGACAGGTGTTTACGGTGGCTGCGCAGCATCGCGGTGATCACGGGTGTTCCCGTTAACGATAGCGTGCAATCGCGGCGATTTCGGGTGTTCGCCGAACACCGCGCTCAGTAGCGTGTCCGCCCCCGCGAAATGTCACCCATCGGGAAAATGGAACACCGCGACCACGCGTTTTTGTCCAAGTACACGCTGCCTGTACTGTACAAATAAAGTTTACCAGATTTTTTTAGAATGAATTATATTGCAGGAAGTTTAGTTGTTCATTTCAAATACATTTTCCATGAAATGAAAGTATGTATATGGAACAGTTGCTGTTCATTTATTCTCTTAATGCTCAGTTTTGATTAGCATCATATTCACAGATAATGAAGATCCACAGTATATAAGTTGTGATGCTGTTAACTTCATTACCATTTTAATTGTTATGCATATTGTTGTAAACATTATTCCCATGTATGACATTTTAAATAATTAAGCGTTTTAAGCAATACTTTTTTATGCCCCCAAAGGGAGTATTTTGCAAGACCAGTTTAATTATTTTAACCTGCATCTAAATTTCCGCTGCGTCTTATTTGTGAACTAAATCAGATTTTGAAAAGTCATAATTTCCTTCATGCAGGATCTATGGACCACAAGAGACGATTTTTTACCTAACTGATTTTATTGTTTCATAAGAGGTGGTATCTGTATGTTAAATATTGTAAAACAAAAATATAATATTCCTTGTTAGTATTTATTTATGCGCATGATTTCATTTTATCGTTGATTTGATTTAATAGATATAAGGTGCGTTTGTATTTTGTGTCAATTTTGTGTCCTGATAAAAATGCTGCTGCATGTATAACATCCCATCATTCGCATGGAAAGCCTTGCTGTATTGATTTCGTAAAAAACCCTTTGTAAAGCAGAGAACATTTGGATATTTTACTCAGACTTCTCCAAAAAAAAGTGTCAGACATGCAGTTCGACAACCTTTCAAGACTTGCCGAACCGAAATGAAAATTATAAGACCAATAAAATATACCATATTGTCGTGATCTCTGTACAAGTATTTTTGTAGTTTTGAACATTTATTAACATAAATAAAACAAAATTCTGCACTATATTTTAAGAAGAAAAAAATGTATAGTTTAATTAAATTAATACCGAACTACGGTTTGACTTTATGAAGCAAATACAACAAGGAAAAACTAATTTACACACTGCACATACTTTAACATTTTCTTAAANTATATTTAAAAAAAACACGAACTATTATGTGGTTGTCAGATCGATAACAGAAACTCTTTAAATCCTCAAATATATTTGATAAACCTGTTTCGCTTCCTTGTTTTGCGTAGGGACCTATACACACATATATAGGTCCATGTTTATTTCTTCAGTACCGTTTTGGAGGCGCGCGAGAGTATTCAGGGGCGGGTAATCCGGGAAGGAATCGATTTCTGGGATTGTCTATATAGTAATATTTGAAAATGATTAAATTTGTCTGTGATGTCTGTTGTTAAAGAGACTTAATTATGTAATTTCCATTCATCCTTAGTCACATACACAATGTACTATACTCTCAAGCTCATTTAACTCCCGCCTACCATCTTTTGTTCAATGATAATTTTCTTTCATCAATAATAGCATTTTGCGAACATGTTCTCTGTTATACTGCTTAATATGAACTTGTTTTAATTAATATTGATAATCAAACACATACAATTAAGAATAGGGACCAAACTTTCGGCTTTAATGTAATTTTTTGTTTTAAAGAAAGTCTGTTCAAAACAGAAATCAAGTTAAAACGGAAAGTGTCATCCAAACATCATATAGTTGAGCATACTATACAGCTTGCCTTAATATCAACCTATCTCCATTTCCAGTGGGTTGCCATGCCTACCGGACCTGTCTACGGAGGATCTGAAGGACCTGCAGAAACGTGCAGCCAAGGCCAAGAGGCACGAGGAGCTGGCCAAACGCAAACAGACGCCCTATATGCCCACCGCCAACCTCCCCTTGACCAGCTCCGTTGTATTTGGGAACCCAGTGAAGGTGACTAACTGTGGGTGTGGTGTGGGTGGTGGTTTAAACTAGTTAAGTTTAAATCTACTTTTATGCCTCCGGTAGGGTGGCCTATAGCAGTCGCACTGTCCGTCTGTCAGTCCGTCCGGCATTCCGTTTTATGGATTTTTTTTTACAAAAAACTTTCAGATATTAAGCTGATTTTTATTTTTTTTCTAAAATAGCTGCTGTGCGGCTTCAAAGCGCAGTAGTTGGCAAGTGTTTTACAAACACAGCTCTTGTTATTTAAGCTTGTCTCTGTTGAAAGCTAAAGTTGAGGCTTTTTGAGACAATGTTAAGCTTGTTTTCTGGGTGTAACTGGAATTTGTTGCCTTTAAAGAAAGGCCATTTAGAGGTTCGCAAAGAAAGGAACAAACTCACAATCTGTTAATTTGCAAGGTGGACTTGACATTCATTAAATAATATGAATTAATTCACCTACTTATTAAATGCTCAATGTCTTAAAATTTCTAAGTCTCTTTGATTGAGGCCTTTTTGGGCTCAACTAGCGCTTTATTCTGACAACGAATTCTGTCACGTTGACTGCCGTGGGCTTAAAATCTGTATCTCTTGATCTCAAAGTGGACACCAAATATCCGCACCACAAAAACTGTTCTCCTTATGTAATATTCTAGAGATTAAAACTTGGATCAACCTGGAGGGTCACTTTTACTTGAATGTCTATGAACGGGATCAAATAATAAAATTAGCTAGAAAATTAGTTTTTATTATGTCCCCCAGTCTATACTGCGGGACATANTTTACCGACTAGGCTAAAGTAATACACGCCGCGGGAATTAGCAAACGCGGCGTAACGCCGAGCGTTTTATCGAGTTCACCTCGCTCTCCAACGCTGCGTGAACACTCGCTAGCAGAAAAAACCCTGCGGAGGGAGCGCGTTTTTTGGGGAAAACGCGTGGAGTGTACTGTAGATTTTTCACAATTATGTACTGTTTACTGCAAGGCTAGAAATCAAAGGCAATCACTATTTTAAAGCAGACTCATCTTACATTATTATTAAGATTAAGTTTATTCTTACATTGTAATACAATGCTTAAGTATAACCCTTTGAGCGCTGGAACCGGATTTTGAAGGACTTTCAAACAGTTTGGATCCAGATGAGACGCCACAAAACGTGGCGTCTCATCAGGATCCAAACTGTTTGCTATTCTGATAGTGGTCTTTGAAAAAAAGTGAAGAAAATGATGATCTTAGAAATTCAGCAGACAACATTTTAGCAGACGACAAATATCCCAGCATGCAAAGGGTTTAAGCCGACTAATCTTACGTTATTATTAAGATTAAGTTTATTCTTACATTGTAATACAATGCTTAAGTATAATGAAGTTATATAAGCAGCACCATGCACAAATTTGTGTTATGCCACATGCAGCCAGCGTAGCTCCTGACCAGCTTGCGCGCATTCTTATCAGGAGCTTCCCTGTCTGCCATAAAGTCACTGCAGGTTTTGGCGTCTTATTAGTGGACTTGGTAGCCTATGCGCAGACTGGTCTGGAGCTATGCTGGCCGCATATGGCTTAAGACCCATTTTGGCATGACTCGGCTCATATTCCAAGCAATGACAACAAACTGCTGTGCTGTTTGCATAGCATGCACAGCTTACAAGCACATGCCCAACTTCCTGCAGGAAGCAAAATGCTGATGCAGCAAATAAAGCCGAGAATATTGAATACCAGATGTTACCAACACGACAGCTTACTTGTACTATCCCTGAGAAAATGTTACTTTTTATGGGACACTTTTCTATTGATAGGGAGTGGAAAATCTTACAATTGAACATTTGTGACAATAGAAATTAATTTTATCAAGTTGGTTTAAATTGTTTACAAATAAATCTTAAAAAATCATCTCAAACAACAGCCAACACAATGCAAACATGGAAGAGCAAACAATGAACAGAAGCATTCCTGTCCACAGTTCATATTCCAAAAACACATAATATTTGCAGCGAACAAATTGTAAAATTATTGTTTGCACACATATTTTTCAAAAAAACACTTGCATAACAGAAGTGATTATGTTACCAGTATTTTTGTTTGCCTTGAATTTATTTTATTTGACATTCTAGTGTATTTACCTTGAAACAGAATGCGTCTTATGCTTTCTATACAGCTTAGTTATAGATACGACAGGAAGTTAACTAGTATGTGTTTTCATGGCTATTAAGAACATATGTAACTGATATACTGCTGGCTTCCCGAGCACATGCCTGACATTCTTATTTGCTGTTAAAAATGTAGACATTGTACACTGAATGCCAGTTAGCAATATTCATTCTGTCGTAACTCACAACTTACTTCATCACATGGATACTTGCACAGTTGTTGCGGTTGCATAATTACTTAATTCACCCCTATCCAATGTCACTTCCAAATCATACAAACTGTCCATTGTTATTGGTGTGCTAGGTTATGTTGATTTTGCCTTGGTTCAACACTGTATTCTACAACTGTTTTATACTTAAACCTTTCCCTATCCGCAATGTCAGACAAGCTCACTTTGACCTTGGCCTAATTTGGAATGTGAATATCACTTAGAATATGGTGCTTGTGACCGTCCCCAATCCACCCATATCATCCATCCACACTTTGACCTTAACCCTTCGAGCGCTGGGACCGGATTTTGAAGGCCTTTGCAAACAGTTTGGATCCAGATGTGGCGTCTCATCAGGATCCAAACTGTTTGCTATTCTGATAGTATTCTTTGAAAAAAAATCAAAGAAAATACTAATTTTAGAAATTTAGCAGACAACATTTTAGCAGACGACAAATTACCCAGCATGCAAAGGGTTAACATCGGTCTAATATTGACTAGGTATGATTCAAATCAACTTTTTTTTCGTTTACTAGATTTTACTATGCCGACAGCATGTAATGATGCAAGAGGCATGACGCAATTCGCCTATCTGTTTGTTCGTCCGTCTGTGCATCATTCACTTAAAATGATACATCTTCTATAACATCTGGCTAGCTCTGTTGGTAGAGTGTTGGACTACAAATCCTTTTATCTCGGGTGAGATCCCCAGCCTAGCCACATAACTTGTGTGGTGATTGGTCATGAAATCCTTTCTACTGCCATTCTCCCCCTATATTTTATTCAAGTGGTGAAGTGGTCAGTTACTGACATAATTATGTGAACTTAGTACTAGAAGACCAGCTATCTCTGGAAAAGTGTGAGCTGTGCTTTGACTGAAGAACTGTTGAAAACAGCGAAAAATCCAACTTAACGAACAAACAAAATTTTTGACTAATTCAGAAAGTTTACATTCTTGGGTAAATTAAATTTACAATTTGCTTAACATCTCTACTATTTACTAAAAACCTTTCATACTTCCCTTGAACACTCAGCACACACACGGCAACTTACATCATTTTGATCTTTACATTGACTTACTTTTGGACTTAGACTTATTCAAATGGGCAAATGAATTTATACCAACAAGGCATGCAGGCAGCATCTTGTTCTCTTAACAGTTACAATTCTTTCTCAAACGCTTAAATATTTTCACCATTATTGCTTATAACTGTTCCAATCCGTCCGTCCGTAGTACCCAACCTCTTTGATTGGCTGACCTAATTATGACTTTAAATAATTCAAATAGGCTGACCAGCACCAAGTTGAAGCCATAAATGGTGTGGGTTTATAACACACAGTGTCTTGTGCTGTTTGTATTTACAAATGCATATTTCAATGTTGTTTTTGTTGATAAAAAGTATTCTGTCATGAATTTTCAGTTTTCATGGTGATAAAGACATGCTTATAATTATGTTTTAAGTTGCTTTCCTTTCATTTTTGCTTCGTTTTATTATCATAAAAAAATCTTCTTACCCTTACTGGACGCTCTTATAAGATATTATGTGCCTGTTATATACATTTGTATCAATAAACATACATGATAAAATCAATGCTGACTGTGATACATGTAAATTATGGTTGCCTGAATACCATAACACTGCAGATTTTGAATGAGAAAAGTGAACATGCGAAGTGGCATAAAACAGGTGAATAATTTCTGGCAGTGGAAACATCTCTGAGAAAACTGTTGACAACAAGGAATGCTGTATGGAATTGAAAAGTGTATTTTCACAGCTAAGAGGATTTTGTATGATTATGACTCCCTTCAAAGCAGCGCAGGGGCTGGGGTATATTCAGTGGTGTGATTTTTCCTTCTTTCAGCTGATTTCCTCCCTTTCAATGTCAAACTAATTTTACTAACTTTGCTGGATCTTTATAGAAATGAAGAGTTTAGTTGACCCTTTTAATATGGGTACTAGGGCATTTTACTCCCCTGGGTTGGTTCTTTATTCTTTAATCAAACCCATGATGTTTATTGATTTAATTTGCACATGTCTGTTGGTCAGTTTGATAGTTTGTCAGACGGTCTCTAGACCATTTTGTTAAGCGCAATATCTAAAGAATACTTTGACATTCAGTCATGCAAATAGGTATTGGGATGAGAGGAAGACGCCCATTGGTTTTGAGGTCAACTGGTCAAAGAACAAGGTCACCAAAGTTTGTAACATGCAATGTAGACCATTTTGTTTTCACACATGATATTTAGACAACGCTTTGACCTACATACAAACTGGTATACTTTGGATGAAAGAAAGGTGCATACTGATCTTTGCGTCAACAGGTCAAAGGGCAAGGTCATAGGGGCTTGTAACATGAACTGTTTCCACACAATTTCTAGAGTATGCTTTAATCAAGGATCACATTAACTGTTTGGCTGCTTAGCGATAAAGGAAGGAAGAGCCCTATCTATTGCAGATCAACAGGTCAAATTTCCAGGTCACATGGGCTAATGAAGGTTCACATCAGGAGCCATATGCGTATATTGCCAGTTTGTCCTTTCTTACTTCCTTCCGTCCCATTTTTATATTAGTTTCTCATAGCGTCTTCAATATTTTACAGATCTCTTACATATTTGGCATGTAGGTACCTTGCATGGACCTCTACCTTTTCATGAGGTTTAAGGTCACTGGGGTTAAGGTCAAGGTCACCGAGGCTAATAAAAGATTTTCTCAAGGTCACTTTTTTTCCCCCACACAATTAACTCATATATCGACAAAGCATTATCGGGGAGCATCCATCAGTATTACTGATATCCTTGTTTCTATTAATGCGACAGGAAATTTAAAGTAGTAGTAGTAGTAGTAGCATAATCAATATGAATGAAATTAACATTAAGTAAGCTTTGTATATATTGAACGTGCATTATTGATAAAGTGAGTATAGGATCAATAAGTTTCCATTAAAGAGCACACATTATTTTGTAGGCGTGAGTTTTCCACACAAATAAGAAGCTTCGTTATTCCATCTGTATAAAATGATTACTGCAAGAATATTTTCATTTGTTGTTTTAAGACAAGGATATATTGATGTGAAATTTTGTAGGCATGCCCTTTAAAGCATTAATTCTCATGAATGTGTTATGTACCGCAGGCTCCCGTACTATTCTTTGCCTTGCTGACTAAGCTTGGCTTTCATTATGTGTAACACAATCTTAAATGCCAGTATATAAAGCATGCCCTATATAGTATTGGCAGTAAGGTGATTTTGTATATGTATATTACAAGAGGCCATACCATTGTAAAAAGATCTGTATGTTCCTTGCAAGTACATTAAAGTCATAAATGCACTTATTGGTGGTGGAATGATGTAGAATCAGGATAATATGGTTATAATATAACTGGATTACATGTAGTCAAGTTTCACAATTTGTGTTTAAGAATTATACCAGTAACATTATATTGATTGCAAGGGCATCACATGTACAGGTTGTTTCATATTTAATAGTTGAACTGTGTCTATGGAAAGTTATTCTTTTGACGATTAAGGGTTAAGATTGTGTTGTATGGCAATAATAAGTTTTCATGTATAAGCCTCATACAATGCAAAAGTAGCACTGAATAAACAAATTCATTTAAGGGTTTGTTTCAATTAATTTCAAATACAAGGTATTCTTAATTTACCCCCAAACTGGTTTTATCAGGACAATAATAGCCTTGAAATAGCAATCAATTGTTTCAAAATTATTTCCTTTCTACGTTATCTTACTGTGTCTATTTTGAGAAGCTTTTATTAATGTCACAGCGTATTTGGCTGCAGAATTTCCAAATTAAGACACAGTTGCCAAATGCGGACAAAGATCGGATAATCTGGAAGCCTGGGTTGACTGCTAATGACGCTCCGGGAATTCATTCATTTCATCTTTTCTTCTCGCCAATATTGCCCTAAAAGGAAGCCTGCGTTAAGAACAGTAAAGTGTAGAACTTAATGCTTTCATAAAAGATCTGACAGTTTTGTTTGTGGTTTGGTATTCTGCAGTAACTTGACATTTGTATTTAGAGACAAGCATCTCATTTTGAGAAAAGTTATTTTTAATCTGCAGCTATCATTAACCACCACTTATGACAGTATTTACACGAACATGTTTCAGTTCTTCCATGAACTCTTGTTAGATATGTGCTAAAGAATCATGACTGATTTATCTTTTAACAGCAGTGCATGTGTCAATTTTATGTGCACTATTGCACATTATATTTTAATGAGCATGAACATTTTCTTCAAGTAAAATGTTCATCCATGAGGTGTTGCCATATATGTTGCTAAGACGTCTAAGATGTGACCATTTCTAAAACTGTAAATTGCAACTAATAATTTAAGCTTTAAATCAAATTAAATAAAATACTAACATGACCTTGTTCACACTTTAAAATATTGTCTTTTGACTTTCAAGGGACAATGTAACTATTGATCACCATAAACTTGTTAAAACAAAATGATGAAGAGGTTTTTAAGTGGCCAAAATTTTACCATTTATTAACATAAAGCATTGTTTATAACGAAAACGATATGCAGCATAACATGGGTTTCAACAATTTTTTAAAAACAACAACAAAAAAACAGTGTATGTCTGGTATAAAGATTACACATTTTGTGTATTGACAGTCTGGAGCTAATGTGTCAGAAGACTGTTTGTGGAACTATAAATATTGTTGAAAAATGACAGCAATCCAGTTGATTTATTTATTGAAAACAAGGTGTAAATAACTGAGAAGGCTTCCTACAGGATTGGTATACAAATTCACAGCCACAAACTGAGCATATTTCTGAAACCAAGTTGCACTGACTGGTTTGAGACATATCAGCCAGTACTCAATCATTCTTCTTTTGATTTCCAAACCAGCCACAAATAAGGCTGTTTAACTTGATTTATATGTAGAATTTAATGAGAATACAACGAGAAAGTTTAATTTGTATATAAACATACAGTCACAGACTGAACATATTTCTGAAAAGAAGTTGCACTGACTGGTTTGAGACCTATCATCCAGTACTAAATCATTCTTCTTTTGATTTCCAAACCAGCCATATAGGCTGTTTTACTTGATTTATATGATGAATTTAACGAGAATACAAGGAGAAAGTAAGTTTGCTTGGTTGGTCTTCTTGGTAAATTTGTTGTTTTTTTAAAAGGTGACAGCGTACTTTATCTTCCCTGAAGTTTTATTTTGGAATCACAATAAATTGTTACATTTTTATGAGTTGCGCTCTGAGAAAAGGGGTTTTAATTCATGTCCATAAAGTGTCGTCCCAGATAAGCCTGTACAGTCTGCACAGGCTAATCAGGGACGACACTTTCCGCTTAAACTGGATTTTTGCTAAGAAGTGACTTTCTTTAAATGAAAACTATCATAAAAGCGGAAAGGGTTGTCCCTGATCTGCGATGACACTTTACGCTCATGCATTAAACTCCTTTTCTCCGAGCGTGACTCATATATTTATGTTTGTGTCTGTTCTAGATCACATACGAGGATGACAAGCTCACACACGCTCTCGGTGCATTCGAAGATGCCACACATTATCTTCACCATCAGGAGGTATTAGGCGTGGAACGGCAACCAGCAACTCCCTTGCCTTCCGATAAACAACACAGAAGGCCATTTATGCCTGCACCTTCACCACTGTCTGGGGACAAACGAAGGGAATCCAGTTCCCACAGTGCCCAAAGACAGGATAACCGCGTGGATACGGGGCAGAGGGCTGCTAGTTTTGATGATAGAATCAAAGCACATGAAAGTAGCAAAACCGTCTCTAAAGATTCAAATAGTGCTAGTGCAAGTTCAAACAGTGGCCCCGTGACATCACATCGGTCAGAACAACCAAACTTTGCTTCACATTCTGTGCACACCAATCCTAACCATAAACAGCCATCTTCCAGTAGTAGTCAGCCAAGGGTCTCGAACTCAAAACCGGATTTGTCGCATTCTAGTAAGCATTCGTCTAGTGTAGCAAGTAGGGAACCAGTGCTAGAATCGTTCAATCAGCAATTAAGTGTCAGTTTAAAGAAGGAGCTCCCTTCATCCATAACCAGCAAGCCAGTTTTAAGTTCATCAAACCAGTCATCGGAACAGAATTCAAGGTCTTCCTCCGACGTGCGGTCGGTCCTGAGTGAGAAGGAGGCTAACCGGACCGTGAACGGAGTTCGGAAGCAGCGACCGCATCTGCGTATTCCTGAGGTGAGGAACTGATTGTTGCTTTCTTTAGAATGTGTTCTTTCTTTTAAGAAGAAATGAAATTGCTTAATGAATGGGTTAAGAAAAAGCAACTGTGAACCACTTCAATATCAGAATTTTTATCTTAAATATGAAATGAATAAGGAAATGATGCATTTTGATGACTCTGGAATAGTTTAAATGCTGTCCTGATGTTGCATTGTTTACTTTCATTACAACTGTTACAAACATTGCAGGCATAAAGTTGAAAATATAACTTTTCGCTTTGCACACAAGTTTGAAAGTAGACCTAGTTTTGAGGAACTAAATGTGAATCCATACTTGACTGTTCATGCTGCAAGCATTTTATTGACCCATATTCATTGATATAAAATATTTAAATGTGAAAAAAAAATCCCTCCAGGTTTTTTATTTGTCCCTTAAGGCTGTCAGATAATTGATTTAAAGTTTTTGAGTTATGTGTTTATTTTTCTTTTACTTGAAATGCTTAAGCTTTTAGCATCTCATCCGGGCTTCCATTAGTGGATGTTCCAACGTTATTAATGTTATTTAGGTCCATAAATTGTTGCTGTATGCCGAAACTCTACCCCTCTGATGTGCTTTGTATGTTTTATATTCCCCAAAAAACGTTCAGATCTTGATTTTTAGTGAGAAACTGTGACAATATGTAGGCTGATTTTGAATCTGGGTCACATGTGTCCAAAAAGTAGGTCACCATGTGAAATCTTGTTATCACTCTAGAGGCCATATTTATCACTCAATCTAGAAAAATGACTATGGGTAAGATTGGGCATTGATTGTTTTTATAAAATGTGTAATAAATTTGTATTTTTTTGTGTGTTTCAGAATGTTGAAGACATGCTCCAGGTAAGAAAACTGAAACTTGAGATTTATTTAAAGATAGCATAGTACTGTGGTTATGAAATAAGCTTGTTCATTGGCCTAACGACAAATTGCCCAGGACAAGCACATTTGTGTTCATGGTTGTTTTTAAAGTTAAATTTTACCCCCTCCCCTCTCCATACCCCCTCTCAATACATAGTAAACGGGTTTATTCTGGAATCTGTCCGTCTGTCCCAATTTCCCCCTCATTATTCGAAGTACAATATTCAAACTTGCATGGATTGTTAGCTCATGGACATGTTTCTGTCTGTCTCAATGAAAAATTAAGAGACATAGTCCAGCTGTAGTTTTGGTGTTTTAAAATAAAACGATTGTTAAATTTCAAGAAAATTGCCACAAGAAGATAGTTTGCCCATTTATTAAAAAAAAAGAAGTAAAATGTATGACCTAGTAAATGGGATGGGCTTACTAATTGACAATCATTCTATGTGGAATATTAGTTAATGTGCTCTTCTTTTAAAGCTGTTAATAAAATCATTAAGAAGATTTTTTATGCCCCGGTAGGGTGGCATATAGCAGTTGAACTGTCCTTCAGTCTGTCCGTCTGTCTGTCCGTCCATCCGAAAACTTAAACATTGGTCATAACTTTTGCAATATTGAAGATAGCAACTTGATATTTGGCATCAGGGCTCGACATTAACGGTAGTCCGACTGTCCGGGACAACTAAATTGTTAGTCCGGACAAGTAAATAAAGAATTTGCTAGTCCGATGGGACAAGTGGTCTTTATAATTTAATTACTTAGAAAAAATGCCTTTAAATCCGTTAATGCACACTATAATTCAGCGTAGAATCTCATACATCTCCAAGGATTCTCGCATCGTATCGACGATTTTGACAGACACGCTCCATTATCCGCAAAGAGGCGCTTTCGCACATTTTAATCCCTTTTGTTGAAACATCGCAGTCTACACAATAGGTCAGTAGAACCACTAAGCGT